>VXAL01009174.1:44928-65345 GCA_013399475.1 Chauna torquata
TTCAATTTCCCTGTTTTTTTTTTTCCATTGGATTAAAATATGCGAGCTCATAGGTAGAAAGCATTCTCTCTTGTAGAATTTATTTAAAAAAAAAAAAAGGAATACAGGAATGTATTGGAATTGAATCTTCATAACGTTAGATTATTTTATATAATGTTTATTATTTATATGTTTATTATTTTACTTGCTAAAAATGAAGAGCCAAACAAGAAATTTCTGTTAATTAAAAGCAGATAAAGACTTCAAAATCCTCTTCAAGTCACTGTAGCACCAGCACTTTCGTGTAAACACTGCTGACAGTGGCATAGACACTGTTAGCAGCAGTGTGAAAATTCTAATGGCAATCTGGACATAAAAGCCATCTTGTTGAGATGAAAGGTACAAGGTAGGCTTTACTTAAATACGTTGTCATTTGAGTAAACAAACATTTGTCATTATGAGTAAACAAAATAGATTAGCTGCAGTACTCCTTATTGCTTACTCATAATGTCTCTTCAGATTTAGATATTTCAAAATGATTAACACGAGGCTAGTGATGTGAAGGCTCCTGGGTCTGTGGACCAGGACAGACTGTTCTTATTCTGAAAACAAGGCAAGTGCAAATGGAAAAGGATGTGGGTTTGCCTCTGAACAGAATTACTCTAGAACCTTTTCCTTTTTTTTTTTTTTTTAAAGACGTGTAAAAATGTTCTAGCCCTTTTTCCATCTTTTTATCTCTGTCAGGCATTAGGGAATGTGCCTGAAAAGTATCGTCAAGGAATGGTATAATGTTGAGTAGCTGCTATGAAAAATCTCTGCAATTTCACAATTTTCTATAAGCTAGGAAAACTTAAGAAACCTAAATGTGATAATGGTGGTGCATATGAAAGTGTATGTGCTTAGCAATTTCCAGGAAAAGAAACTTGCAGTACAGTGTGAGAAACAGCAGTAGACATATACGAATTAACTGAATTCATTCAAGTTGATCATGGAACTATCAGTAAATGGTAAATTAGTTTTAATGTTAGGGCAGAATGTTCAATTTCAGTTTTCTAATCCTGTCTAGGAACATGCAGAAGTCTTTAACTTACTCAATTCATGTAGTTGGACAGTACAAATGGAAGCAGACAAAATTATAATGAATGGATAGTTCAGTTTTTCTAGAGTGAACTGCAGGAGAAACTAAAAATACATTCTCTGTGTTGGTTTCCTGTGTGTGAAATCATAAGGAATAACTTCCAGTTAGGGCAGGCAAAGGTATCGAACCTAAATTTTTCGCATTTTACAGAGCTGAAGTGATTTTCACCCAAAAGCTTCACGTATTCATTGGCCCATGCCTTATCCCATTGTTATGACATTAACCTTTAGCTTTATGAGAGAAGTTTTACCCATCTGCATATCAAGTTTAGTTCAGAAAAGCAATATTTTGACAGTTAAGAGAACGTAACGTTGCCCTGAAGTTTTGAATTGGAAAATATATTTGATGGTTCTTGATAATCAGATAATCAACTACAGAGGGAACTCCATAGTTGCCCAATTACTTGTTTGAGAAATGTTCAAAGCTTTCCGTTTCATTAATTCATTTGTTCTTTGCATGACAAAATTGGGAAGAAATCAGAGGAGACAACAAGAGAGCCATCCAGCAAAGGAGTCAGAAGGAGCTAAGGTGCTTTGAAATTTAATCTCACTTGATGCCCACACATTTGACTTCACAGTCTGCGGGATGCATACAGCATTCAGCACTTGGCTGGAATTGACTCCTTAATGCTCTACCACTATGTAGCAAAGCAGTTAAGATTTGCAGGAGGAGGAGGAGAAATACGTGACAGGTTTGGCATTGTTCTGTGACTTAAGTGACTTAAGCTTTAAAATTAATTGTCAACTCAAGAAGCAAATGCAGGCATGTGCCCAAACAGTTCAGTGGAAATACTGCTTTTTTGACCTCAGCTGTACACCCAGCAAACAACTTGTCACACTACATGAGGAACAGGATAGAGAATAGTGCATGAAATACATTGTTTTAGAGATGTGACATATCCTAATCTGAAACAGCATTGGTAGTATAAGTAAGTAGTACCTCAAAATGGATATTGAAGAATTTCAAAGAGCCCAGAGACAGGAACTAGAACTAATTAAGGGCTCAGGAGGTATCCTGTGAAGAGATATGGAAAAGACTAGAATTTTAGAAAGGCAAGCTATGATGTATGATAAAGGACATAAAAAGCAGTTAGGAAAATAGCTTTAGGGCACACATGAAACTAAAAATGTGAATTTAATTCACATGTTAAATGTGCAAGAGCTGCCTTTTCACCCTATCTGTAATTGTATTATGGAACTTACTGGCAGTCATGGAGATCAGAACAATGGGATGAAAAGCAAAAAACAATAGTGTTTTTTTTTAACCTATGGCTTTCCACAGTCGTAATTCATTACGCATATTTACGCATATGACAACTATATGCAAGTATAGCTTAAGCACTTTGTTAATTGTTCTGTGTAACAGATGACAAAGAATGGTACAGTGGAATCTGAAGAGGCTAACACCCTGACTTTGGATGACATTTCTGATGATGATATTGATCTAGACAACACCGAAGTAGATGAGTACTTCTTTCTACAACCCCTGCCGACAAAAAAGCGAAGGGCACTGCTACGAGCTTCTGGAGTGAAGAAGATTGATGTGGAAGAAAAACATGAGCTGCGGGCCATCCGGCTGTCCAGAGAGGATTGTGGCTGTGACTGCCGTGTGTTTTGTGATCCAGAAACTTGCACTTGCAGTCTTGCAGGCATAAAATGTCAGGTAAATGTCTATATTATTGCCATTATTTAACTAGCAAGGCGGGGGGGGTTGCACGTCCTTTTTGTTTCTGTTAAGGTGGTAAGTACTGGAAGTTTATTAAGTGAATTATTAAACAGTAACACTTGTGGATCTCAAACTAGTTTAAGGCTCAGATTTAAGAGTTTATAGTGTGCAATACAAACTATCTCCTTAAACACATTTATTTACTTTATGATTGTTTAGGCACATACATTGTTTAAAATTTTTTTGTTCATACACAAATATTCTGCTCCCCATATTCCCCTTTGGCCTTTACCTAAACATGCAAATGGAAACAACAGAAGAATCAGTAGCCTGCAGATTTCACAAGGCTATGTAGCTTTTGTTTTAGAGACAATTCACATACTGTCCAAATGTGAATTATAGTCCAAACTCAATAAGAAGCAATAAATGAAACTGTGGTACTGTCCTTTATTTAACATGCATGCTACTTAACATGCATGCATGAAAAACTGCATGTAGGCAATAAAATGTACATCTGCTAATATAGCAGGTAGTTTTTCTCTCTGCAGACTGAAAAGGTATTGCATATTGTACATTTACATGATGTCCTATGTACAGCCTATGTAAATGTCCCAAAACACTCCCTAAAAGACGTTTCTGCTAATCTTAAATCCAAGCTAAATTGTCTCTGCTATTCTAAATAATGTATTCCCTTTGCTACTCCTGTTTCCATCTTCACATATGGGGAAGATGTACTGATTCGCTTTATATGGCTCTGCTCTGCATCACATTTGACGTTTAGGTATTACAGTATAGACGAAAATCATAGACCTTAAGCTATCTAATTGAACTACCTGATTTGTGGATTCAGTCACATTTTTATATATGTAAGATGGATATTATTAGACATGTAAGTTCTGCCTACAGTCTGTTGAGTGTACAATATTGCATCTACAATTGACTGAATATCTTTTAAAATGTACTTGAGTTCCTATTCCTGCTTTCTGTGGCCAGGTGTCCCCCTACTGGCAACTTTATAAAGCTTTTTATATATAATGCATTTTGTTTCAATATGTTTGTAGCTTCCATGATTTTTATCCAATTTTAAGACTTTTCTGGGTAATGCTTTTGCCTGGATTTGAGCACAACGTTAAGTAAAGCTATAGCAGCTCCATAAGTAGAAAAACTACCGATTATTTTGTCTGTGTAAAGCTCTACCCATGAATCAGAAACATATTTTTCCTACTCTGCAGCATTGGTACACATATCAGTCCCTTACTGTCTTCAGCAGTATTGCTAAATTCCAAGGTTAACCCTCTGAATTACTGTTAGTTTGAATTATTCTTACAAGTACTTTTCAGGTGAATCCCACTTCACTACTGTGTTTTTTTAGGCTGTCTAGGTTCTGTCATATCACCAGGTTTATGCTAAGTATTGTTAATCTGTATTCTCTTTTTTAAAAGGTGGATCGTATGTCTTTTCCATGCGGTTGCACTAAAGAAGGGTGTAGCAATACAGCAGGTAGAATTGAATTTAATCCTATCCGTGTACGGACTCACTTTTTGCACACAATAATGAAACTTGAATTGGAGAAAAATAGAGAGCAGCAAGTTCCTGCACTAAATGGCTGCCACAGTGAGATAAGTGCACACCCTAGTTCTATGAGTCCAGGACCCCATCCAGTTGAATATTCAATTGCAGAAAATTTTGAGATTGAAACTGAACCTCAGGCTGCAGTTATGCATTCACAGTCAGCCGAGGACTTGGACTGCCCTGGGGAAGAGGAGGAAGAGGAAGATGGGAGTAGCTTTTGTAGTGGAGTTACAGATTCTAGTACTCAGAGTTTAGCCCCTAGTGAATCAGATGATGATGAAGAGGAAGAGGAAGATGAGGAAGATGATGAGGAAGAAAAAGCAGATGATTTTGTAGAAAGCATGGGCTCCCATTCTGATATGGTGCCTCTTCCTTCTGTCCTTTGCTACTCTGATGGAACTGCTGTGCATGAAAACCACTCTAAAAATGCCTCATACTATACTAACTCTTCAAATCTGTATTACCAAATAGAGAACCATGTTGCTGGCACTGCTAACCAGATTGGTGAGACTTACTCAGAAAGGGATGCTGTCAAGAATGGTAGTCTTTCTCTGGTGCCTTACAACATGACTTCAGAACAGTTTGTTGACTACACACGGCAATCAGAGGAAACTTTTAGCAGCCCTCATTACCCTTCTGCAAACCCCTCAGTGATTGTTTGCTGCTCATCTTCTGAAGGTGATAGCAGTGCTCCATGTAACAGTTTATACAGTGAGCATAGGCCAAGTCACCCTCAAGTGGAATTTCACTCATACTTGAAAGGTCCTTCTCAAGATGGATTTGTTTCAGCTTTGAATGGCGAGAGTCGTGCACAAGAGCACCCTGCTGAGAATTCACTAAACCTCCCAGAAAAGAGCAGACTGCACGAAGAGTGCATCAAATCACCAGTGGTAGAAACGGTACCTGTTTAATATCAAAATTATTCTAGGACTGACTTCCTGTATTAAAATTCACTCAGATTGGATTTCCTAGAATCTTACTTTTTTAAGAGGTAGACAACACTTGGACTGTAGTCAGTGTTCCAGACACATTTTGTTTTCTCAAGCTACATTGGCAGTGGCATTGCACAAAGTCAGTTCATGTAAAGATTTAAAAACAAACAAACAACAACAACAACACATCAAACTGTCTTTTGATAAAAATAAAACACGTAAGTAAAAAAACCACACCCAACATATTTCAAAGTAGCCTACCTGTCAAAGTATGTGAAACCTGCCAAGCTATCTGAATCAAAGCTTCATGTTTTTGATTGTCGGGCCTGTGCAAGATTGTTAAAAATGATACTTTGAAATAATCATATTTAGAGTCCTAATTTTCAACATATCTGAAAAGATGGTGAGTTTAATGTAAAAGTAATTACTGTACAAAAAAGTTTTAATTGTTCTGTACTATATGTATTTTATTTATGGTAGTTTAGTACTCATGTTTTGATAAAAATGAACAGCATGTTCATTTGAACAGAAAATCCATAGCTAGTAACAAAGAGCATGTCCAATTTTTATCTGGAGTACCATGTATTCTTCCTTTTTTTTTTTTTTTTAAAATATGATTTCTGATAAGTTATCTTGAAATGCATTTTTAGAGTACAGTTTTCTCTTTTTACTGTTCTTGACCAACAGAAGAGTCAGAAAGGGGGCATTTACATCTTTTAGAAAGGTGAAAGGTAGACAATCCTCCATCAAAATTAAAATCAGTGGCATTTCCAGAACTAGTACCCCCTCCCCAAAGAAAAATGATCTTGTATATAATGGCAAAGCAGTAGCTTAAGCTTGCACAGCACCTTTTAACCCAACAAACATTCTGATACTTATGCACTTTAGTGCCATTTTGCAGTACTATATTAACTGTGGGAACTGTGAACTGTTTTGGAGAAATGCCATAGCTCCAGACTCTGAGGTGTATGTAAGATCTTAAAATTCATTGTAGAAAAGATGGATGTTTTCCCAATTCAGTTTGTGAGTATGTCAGTAATTTAAAAAAAGCAGAGTCTTGCTGATCACAGTTTAAATGAAGCATGGAAAATAACATGGAAGTGTTTAGATTTTTCCTAACTGTTAATCAGTTTTTATGAAATATGAAGGTTTTTGTGGACTTCTGATCGTATTCTAGATTTCCAGAGTCACTTTGACTAATTAGGAACCAGGATGTTCAATGAGGAAACATAGCTTCAGAGATTTTATATCTGCTAAAGTTTGCAAGCAGAATAGCACATGCATCGTATAGATATCCATTACCTTGTAGTCTATTTGTTTTAAAACTAAATGGAAATTAAAATACCTGTATTACAACCTTTAGTTTATTAAGACATTGCTTTCTTCAAGAAAAGGTGTATAAGCTTTTCTATACAATGATAATTCTCTACTGCCTTATTTTGATTTCAGAAGCTATATTAATATTTTCTTCTAATACTGAAATATTATTTATTATACATCAGGTAGGTCACACTGTAGACCTGTCTTGTTTGCCAAAATAAGGATCAGCATCTTAGTTTTTATCTGTGTCAAATCAAATGGTTAGCAGTATGCATGTAACACGGTGTAAATTTTGGCTCTGTAACAGTGACTCTTCTGGTTAGAAGCTCTTTACAGCATCATGTATAGTACTCCAGTAAAAAAAATTGCCAGATTTAAAATGTGCTTTTTAAAAAATAAGCTTAATGTTTTTAATGAGATCTGGGCATCTCATTTAATATTAGTGATTTCTGATTTTCATTTTTATGCTAAATTAGCAAAATATTTTTACTCCATGTAGTAGCTGGAAAGGTTTTTTATTTATTTGTTTCCACAAGAAGTCCTACATTGTTTTATCTTACACAAATTGCATTGAAGAGTCCTTGTTCTCTAGGGACTGGATTCCACATTTACAACATACTCCATCTCCTGGGAAAGTCCAGTCATGTTGATTAACTGGCTCAGCAGATCCTTAGGCCCTGCTCCTCTTAGTCACAGAACACTCTAGTCTCTTTCTGTGCTGGCTGAGTAGCCAAGCAAATGCATATATTCTCCACTTCCATATAGCAAATACCCATCTTTATTTTTAAAGAGAAACACGTTAGTTCATAAAAAGTTCTGCACGTAAGAATAAGACTAGTTCTGCTCAAGATAGTCTACAGGCAAACATAACAAATCTCTGTATATAGGCATCTTGCATTAACAGCAGGCTTAAATCTGGCAATCTCACTCAACACCAGCAGCAAAAGCACAAATCCCTTCTTGAGCTGGGAGAATAGCTGTGAATCAGTAGCAGCTTTTTAACCTCAGAGTGTGTTGGCTACTGGAGGATCAGGCACACTTTACCAGGGTATTACTCTCAGGGGAAAGTTAAATGAAATATTTTTGTTTCATTATTCACCCCCTTACTGAGCAATAAGAAATTATTTTCTTGGCCCCTACGCTTTCAACTGAAAAATACCTTTAATAATATCAGCAAGCACAGTAAGTGATTAACTTTACAAAATACATCTCAGCTAGCTTTAAAATACTGAGGTGATAGTTATTTAGTATTATCTCTTGGCACAGGCTTCAGACCTTGGGCCTCCTTACTATTAGTATCTGTATAAAGTTCTAAGTACTTAGATGTGTATGTTCTATGCATTGGGTGAATACAGCTATATTCTCTAAAGCTTGGGGCATAGGATAATAAGTATGGGTAATATATAATAAAGGCAGAATGACTATTTAAAGAAATTTTGCTACAATATTTTGCCATGCTTAAAATTCCTAACTAATTCCTGGGAGTTGCAAAATAAAACGTGCAGGATAAAGATTTATTTTGAAAAAATAATCTTAACTACCTGGTGATAATGTAGGCAGTAATACCCTTCTTTTGATCTGATGTTTTGTGATCAGGATTCAATCTCAGGGTACAAACTAAAGAAATCTTGTTTAGTTCTTGCAACAAGTTGCAAAGTCAAATCTGTTTGTAATTCATGGAGATTTCCTGGTAGCTATACTAAGAATATCAACAAGCCTTCTAAGAGAAAGAAACTTATATGGGGGAAGAAAAAAAAAAAAACCCACAACACAAAAACTCCTCTTTTTTCAATATAGGCTCAACCTGTTCCCCAAACAACTCTGAACCAGCAAAATACTGTGCTAAACACATTTCGATCATTTACAAATTGACTAGAGTGAAAAAAATAGTCACAGCCCTGCCCAAAACAGATATGCTAATTTAACTGCAAAAGCTAGAGTAGGCTGTAGAAATCAGGTGAAAGTCAAGATTCCTACCCCTTGATTAGACTTTCATGTTTTGTTTAGAAGACCAAAGTACTCTTTATGTAAGGAAAAGTAAATTTAAATTGTGGGCTGGAGAATGTTTTAGTCTTATATTCTGGGCTAGTATATAATAACATATGCTGCATCCCATTTCCCGGTTAGTTAATATTAATGTTGATAACCAGTCCTATCATTTTGGGCAAGCTTATTTCTATGTGCTAAAAGTATTATGTTATTAAATGATAAACAGCAGAATTTGCTTTTGTATAGATATGGCATTATCATTTGTGGAAATGTTTACTTTACTGATAGCTGTATCAGCTTTTTCTCCTAACATATTTGGCTACTGATAAGCACTCATAAGAAGCTAGATAATAAACTGGCAGATAATTTATGATTACATTAGGTAGTTCAGAAAAATACATAATAACAAAACACTTCCCCCTCCATTAAAATAAAATTGAATTTTCAAACAGAAGATCAATGGAGCAGCACATAAAACTGAATCCATTTTTGCCCATAATGTGAACTTTGTCTGTCTTGGAAAAATGCATTCTTAAAGTTTACATATAAAGCTTTAACTGATGTTAGACATAAGACTGGAACTTTTCTGGCAAAATTGCAGCAATCAATCACAATTTTTTCCTAAGAGCTATAACTCATTTCATTGAAACATTCTTTAAAAAAAAAAAAAAAAAAAAGCGGGTCAGCATAAGTTTCTAATTTTTTTCTTTTTTTTTTCTTAATATTTTTTTTATCAGCTGTATGACATTTAGATAAGTTTTAAATTTGTGAAGTTTTACTATTTTGTATTTACATAAGTTGCTGCAAGTGAATCATTTGAGTTGACATTTATGTCTTTAAAGGCTATTGATTACCATCACTTGCTATAAATATGGTTCAGCCCACTCGCTGATCTGTTAGCTGAGTCAGTTAACAATGCTGTCCTGCCTTTTGTGTAAGTTCTACAGAAGATGCATGTAGTACTCATGGTGTTGTTACTCACTGTATTGCTAACAGATCCAGATCCAGTTTCTAGTCTTATCTGGGTGTTGTATTTCAGTGAATGTGCTATCAAACCAATCCTGTAGCATTCCCTGCCCCACAATCAACAGAGAGGACATCCTCACTAAACGCAGCTCGTTTTTTTAAAGATCAAATACATACATTTGTATGCAAAACACAACATGTTATGTTTTTGAATATTTCAGATGTTCTTGGTACTTTGATAGAGATGTATCCTGGATAGAATACTTGGCTAAGAGAGAGGAGACCTATTGGCTTTGCCTTTGTCTTGCTGCGTCACTTGAAAGTGACACTATGCTCTGGTTTGCAAGGTACTTGGGGATATTGTGATAAAAATATTATATAGAACAGCCAGAATACTATTTTTTCTTCTTTTTTTGGCATTGTAACTAAATTTCTGTACTGCAAACTAAGTCAATTTCCCAGTAAAGCCCAGTCCAGCTCAGAAGTGAATAGAAATTGCATCACTAATGTGAAACATAACAAAAGCAAGCTCATCTTTCCATGGACCAGATTAATAAGCAAAAATTTAACAATGAATTTCATAGTGAAAATTAGAATAAAAGCTTGATTTACCTATAAAGTGCCCTACATTTGAGCAGCAAGATTGTAGTTTGCCAACACAACCATACTTGGCAGCAACAGGCAGGTCTTATTCCTCTGGGTATCTTCTTTTGCCAGCTGAATTCTTTAAGCTGAAACTCCTTGCCGAGGCTGCTCCTGTGGCAAAGCAGGTGCCGTCACTCTGAGCTAAAGCAAAAGAGACAGTTGGACCCATGATACTGTTTTGAAGGCATTTACTAAACAAGAAACTCCTGTGTTATAACTCATGAGTTATATAAACTCATGTGCATTATGCTAGTTTAGTTTCCCAAAGCAGTCAGGAATAGGCACAGAATAGGAAGATATAGGAAATCCTTAAGTGTTTAGAGGTGTTAACGCTTTCCTACTGGGGCTAAAGAGTAATCATATCATCTACTTTATTATGGTTGCAGAACATTTGATGTAAAATACTTAGAAAAATTAGAATTAACTCAGAGAATATATTGTATAGAATTTATTTCTAAAATATTAAATCTGATTACTATTTTTTTAAAATAGTAGAAAGCTACTGTTATTTTCAAAACAAATGCACAGAGGCTAGTTCATTAACACATTCCTTGGCATGAGAAATCTCAACATTTGCTTTTCAACGTTTCCTTTTTTTTTATTTTTTATTTTTTTAAATTGTACCTTAAGTTTGCTGTTCGAAGTAATCACTGTATACATGCAAATTATTAGTTGTCCGTTTTCTCCAAGAGGTGTGCAATCCAAAGCACAAACCTTATGAAGTGATGAATAAGTGCTATTTAGTAGTAAAGACATCTGAGTGAACACATGCTGGAGTTCCTCATAAGTGCTTCCTGTTCACTGTCTCTTCCTCCTCCTATATCAAAGGCAGCTTTTAATTTGGTTGCTAAAAAATGTTTCAGAGTATTGTTCTTATTTAAGGAGGAGGAAGGCTATAAACAACTTTGAGAACTTTCTGCCACCCTAATGGCTGATATCAAAAATTTTACTTTTATAAGAACATCCAATTCATTTAAAACATCTCAATGCTTTGCAGCCTTAGTCTTTTTGTTTTTTGTTTCTTCTTTCCTCCCTTAATCTTAGTGTCTGGGAAAGGTTTGTTCTACAGTAAAGCTTTTCATTAAAAACGACTTGAAATGAGTGTGAGGGCAACTCTCGTGTCCTCTGTGCTATCTATCCTTTACTCTGGAAGAAGAGTTGATTTTATTTTTCACTTAACATTAGCATGCAGACAGATTGGAACTGTGGTGAAAAATATCCCCCGCCCCATTGGCTCTGAATAGGGAGTTATCAGGGAGTGATCCCAGTGGGGTCTCTATAGACTCTCCCTTTCCATACACACAAGCAAACAGAAAGTAAACCTACCCCCACGGGCTGCAGACGTGGTAGGGGAATCCTCCTTATCTCCTGATGCCTGTAGATCCAGAGGAAGAGTGTCATGCTTGATATAGCACAGCCCAGTACAGGATGAAAATCTACAATTAGTGAAAGCAGAAAAACATCACCTAAGGAAATAAAAAGTTTCCTTCAAACTACTGTTGCAATTTTTTTCTCTAATATAAATAATAAATGAAAAACACCGTTTAATAAAATGGAAGTGAATTAGATCTGACAAAGGAGAATTAAAAATGTGTATTGCTCTACTGCTGTATAGTCTCTATCCTCTATGGGAGGATACCCAGTATGCAGAAGGTCCCACAGAGTGGAGAACCATATTCATGATGCTCTGTATTGTTACTTCTCAACTGAGAAGATGATACAGAAAAAATCAGAAGGCAAACTTCATTTATTTACTCAATTATTCTGATTTGAATCTTGGCAGTGACACTTCAGTTTTCTTTAGGTGTTTTATTAATGTCAAATAGAACTAAGTCAAAGAAGTTTGCCTCACATGTGCGTTCATCTCTAACCGTGCACTTTTCCAATAAGCCATGAAGACTGGATTAGCTTTTCTTGACGGGCAGGAAAAATGGTGGAAGGTACAAATGAACACCACCATTCTAACACAAGGATCAAGATAATCCCTTGTCTTGGCATGGGCGGATACACCCTGGGGTGAGTGGTGAGTGAGGGGAGGACAGAAAGGTCAATGTAGAGGAAAAGAAGGAGGAAGGCATGAGATAGATCAATAAGGACATTTTTTTTCTTCTAAAGAGCAAAAGAAAACATTATATAGGAGGGAAAAAAAAAAAAAGAACAAAAAAGGGGAAATGAAGATATCCCCAGAGCAAGGATGGAAAAGTATATGCCAGTTCACTACAAGTTTGGCTATGTTAGATCATAATATGAATTCTGTTACTTAAAATATTTTTAAAATAAACATGAACTTAGTGCAAAGAGGAAATGTTTTGCCATAGAAATTGTTTGCAGGCAGACATTAAATAAAAGACTTATCCAAAAGCATGGGGTAAAAACAACAAAGAAAAATAAAACCCTAGAAGCTACACTACTATATGTTTTCTTTGCCTATGCAACTGCAAAGTCAAGTTCAGTATCATTTTAGTTAGCTCAGCTCCCAGGCACATGTTCTAATATAACGTTTCTCAGATAAGAACAGACAGTAAAAGCAAAAAATAAATGTGTGTCCTTTTTATTAGCATTGTAGCGTGGGATTTTCAAATGGGACTTAGTACATTATGGCAGCTAATCTAGGTTTCTCCACCTGAAACTTTTTTTTTTTTAAGCACTTCTCTACTTAAGAATGAAACCTGAACTTTGGATTATGGGTGAAGGTCACCCTTGCTGGGGTACTAGGGGATTATTGTAAAAACAGCCACCCATTTGTGAGTTTCTGATATGCAGATTGAGCATAAGTATTTAGCTTCTTGAAAAGATTGCAACATTATGTGCACTGGCAGCTAGTTCTCTTAAAAAACAACAACAACAACAACAAAAACAGAAGAAAGCATGCTATTTTTCTAAAAACTATTGCACACAAATACCACTATGTTAGTTTTCACATAACAATGCCCATGTAAACAGTGCTTAACAACTGGGTCCTTCTTTTAATTGACTGATGTAGGCACTTCTATGGAAATATGTCTGAAGTGTAGTTTGTGAAACATGTTTTAAAAAGTGTTTGATGTAAAATAAGCGCTAGACATTTAACAGTGCAAAGATAGTCAAAATCTGTAGGTTACAAATTTGTTCCTAAGAGCCTCAGCCTGTAATAGTGTCTTAGTAAAGTCAGTCTTTTAAGTTATATTGCATTCTGGTGTAATAACCTTTTGCAAATAAAATTATTAATACAGATGTACTGGTTAATACCTGTTAACATAAAACACGGCAGTTTTGTTATTTTGATTTGTTTCCATCTACAGCTAATAATTAGCAATTTTGTAAAAAAAACAAAACATTATTACATTTTTATGTTTGGAGTGTTTTCGTTGTTTTAACAAATATGAACTATGTCAAATTTACACTGTCAATTCCAACACTGTCTTTTTGAAGGTTCATTTCTCTCTGTGTATATATATTTCCCCACAAAAATATAAAATTGCTTTGGAAATTTTTGTTGGCAAGTGGTAAATAATACGCCACAGCATGGATGCAAAAGCACTTAAGTTGATGGTCTTTCAGACGTAATCCATTCAAATGGGACTAGTAAAATTGTGGTGTAATTGCAGCCATTGGTTTAAAATCTGTACATTACATCTAACTTTACTAATTTTTGAGAAAAATAATTGTTAAGTAATTAACATTTTCCATTACAGATGATCTTGCATACTAAAATTATGGAGATCTCAACAGTAAAGCAACATATTTAATTGGACTGCTGCTTTTAAACTGTTTGAAGAAGCGAAGGGAAAGAAATTTCATCTTAAAATCTGTACATGGAAATAATTATAAGCTTCACGAACTACACATTTCCTTAATTAGTTTCTTCTCTTTCTTAAATAAGTTGTAACATCAAAGATGCCAAAGGGTAATATAAGCTACAATAATATTCAACAGAACTTAACCTAGACCTTATGTTGTAATAAGTTATTCAAATTGACTGTATTCTTCTGTATTTATATTTTCAGTATTTATTATGAATGATATGGAATTGGATGTATTTATTGTGGCTTATTACTGCAGTGTATATATTACAGAAGATGAGCATTTTTAAGTCTTAACATTAGTTTTTTTTGTTAATTAGTGGCACTTGTATCGGCTGTATTTTTATTATATATTGTACAATATATATTGTCCATTTGTTTGCAATGAAGTAAAACAGGTTTCTACGTTACGTCATGGCTGCCAGTGCATTGTGCATCTTATTTCTACTATGCAGTCACTAGACATTCCTCTCCTGCCTAGCAGAGTCAGAATTAGTACTGGCCCCTCCTCCCCAAGACTGCAGAGACTCTAAAGAAGCTCTGTGAAATTTTGAGCATTTCTCATAGTCTGATAATGTAAGAAGAAACTGTTTCCTTTTTTTAAACCTAATCAGCATATAAATGTTTAAGAAATCAACAGAAATGCCTCATTTGGTACAGCTGTTTGCCCTTTAATGACACTACTGCCCACACTTTTCTTTGGCCAGTGGAATAAACTACATGATTCCTCTGCAGATATCATGGTGAATTTAATCCTTTTGGTTATAAGTTAATGAAAGAATGGTTTTCAACAGCTGTTGGGGGAAAAAAAAAATTGCAACAGCTCTCTCTGGTGGTCAATTTCTGGTAATTTTATGGAACTTATCATTTTAATGGCTACAGTGGCATAGAAGCTGTACTGTTTAATTTCAGGACAACTGCTTAATTATTTTGAAAATTGCTGATCAACATTACTTCGTTATGAAAATAATTAACAAATACAGTTCTGTGCCATCTTCTTATTCTGATACTTACAAAAATTGAGCTTTACGTTTGTAAAAGGTAAGTTGCCTGTAAGTATGATAACAAATTACATATGGCTAAGTTATTTGTATTTACAACAATTGATAAAGATTATAAGTTGTTCTCTATATTCTAAAAAAAAAGTTCTCACAGGATTTACTGTAGCATTTGTTTTTAGTTTTTTTAGGAGTTACACAGAAGAGACTAGATGAGCATCTGTTATTAGACTGCTTTTTGCATTGCCATGAACTATGGTTAACAGTGCTCCAGGGCTTGCTAAGGCACACTGATACAAAAAACATTGGAAAACAACTTTCTAAACTAGTGTTCTATTTTAAGACATCAGGATGCCAGTTCAGAAATAAATAGGAAGGCTTAACACTAAGATTAGCTGTAAGCTGTTCTATTAATAGTACTCACACTTAACGTAAATCAGCAGTTACTCCCGAGTGCGATGAAAAAAATTCATCAGGTATGGTGAGCTCCCAGTGCAGTCAATGGTGCCATGTCCAGGTAGAGCCTCAAAGGATCAGCAGAGCCTCTTGCTTGTAGGAGCAGGGAGCTCGTGCCTTGAGCCACTGGCCCCACAGACTCAGAACATTTAGGACCTGCTTTCTCCTGCCAGGCATAAGGCTGAGCTGTCCCTGCCCGAAATCAAGCCTTCTTCAACACTTGCGGTTATGTTCCTGAATGTGTAAAAGAGCATGGTGAGATGGAGATTAATGCTAGTTTTTCTGGTAAATTTAAGTAGCCTACATAGCCAGCTGATTGACATATGAGTTTTTACATACTGCATATGTAATAGTATTTCATTTTCCCTCCCCAGGGGAATAGCAGAACATAGCACAATTAAATTAAAGCAAAGGCAGTAAATGAGCCAGAGAACCCCCTGCAAAAAAACAATTTTCAGTGTGCCATTTGTATGAACACCATCATCCTGTTTTTCAGAAATGCGGGATATAACATGAGGCACATGAAGACATTTTAGTTGGTTCTTAGAAATGTAATCAAGCATTTAAAAAAAATCAATTTAATTTATTAGCTTAGAGGAGAGTAAAGGCTTATAATTTAGATGTTTCAATATATACTGTTGACCATGAAATCTGCAGGACTAATGAAGAGACTTGCTGAAGGAACAAAACTACATGTCTTCAATAGGCATTTCAGGTGGCTTGTTTGTTTTAAATTTCCTGAAAAATAAATAGGACTTCTGGAACAAGGCGGACCTGATACTAAGGGGAATGAAGCACAAGGGAAAATTCAATTGATGTTAAGCTGCTTACGGTATAGTGATACAGCACCCTGGACTACATTCACTGCAAATTAGTTAGTTCTCTATTTAAAGAGTGTTTTGGATTATGCAACAAATATTTCTTGGCTTCTGATACTAAAATGGGATTTAGCTTACATAAGCTTTTGTTCGTATGGGTTAGTTTTATATGCACATAACAATGCATTATGTAGGCAGACTGCAGAAACAATTTTTATTTCAACATTTGTGTTTAACTGGTTTGAGTGGTAGAAGCTGTGGATAATGGCAAACCAGCATTTGTGGAAGAGATCTTCCACTTATACCTTATACTGGAAATCACCATGCAAAAAGCATTTCCAGTTCTGTTTCTTCTGGCATTTCCTTTATTTGGGACCGGAGTCCAAATCTCAAGTATTTGAAATATACTCTGGAGCTGTACATTACCATTTTGGCCACACCACTGCCTCTTCCTTCCCTTTCACATCAAATGCAGAGGCCGCCCCTATTCTCTCAGCCTTTGTGTACCTCCATTTTTTCTTCAGAACCCATCTTTCCTACTCCAAGTTGCTGCCAACAACCAGGGCTGCTTCTGCTTTAGCTTGTGTAGTTTGGACCTGACATACCCAACAAACCCACAGGAACCAATTTTTGTTCCACAGCCAGCAAAAACATTGCAAGTCAACACTTCAACCACAGGCCTTGAATAAGTCAATATGTGGTCTTCAGCTCTTAAATTTCCAGTTATCTAGACAGGCAGGTAGTAACCATGATTCACCCTGAGCTTGCTCACTTTTTCTTTCCCTCATTCCCTTTTTTCTCACTGGTTACACATTCTGGTCCCTTTTGAAAATATACGCAAGACGCCTTGGAACAACAGGCAAGTGTATTCAGTGAACGATTCTTGGTCCTAGAGTAGCACAGTTTATAATTTTAGATGTGTGCTGTCTCCTGTAAAATTACAGATCTTAGTATCTCAGAAAAATCATTTAATACCAAAGCAAGTGTTAATACTAAAGCAAGATTTTTATTTAGATGCAAAGTAATCTATATGGACAAATATTATTTTATGGAACGGCATTTAGAAGCAATTATAACAAGTAACAAAATCTATATAAATGTCTTCCTTGGCAACAGACGTGGTAGCCAGCAGCCAGTCAATTGACCAGTTATCAGTCACAAGGCATGCAGTGATTTCTTTGGTAGCATACCCACTGTCAACCACCTGTATCTTTCCAGACAGCAGTGCACGTGTCAAGTACTGCAGGTTTAGCAAAGTGAAGAGAGCAGCTAGATTTCAGACCTATATAATCTAGGAGGCACTGAGATACTCCAAAATAATCACTATTTCAGTGAACTTTGGTGAAAGTTAGTATAAGAAACCTCAGCAACACTTTACAAGTCTAACCTTGGAGCTCTTCTCTAAAATACCCGCATATATTCCCTGTATAAATTCAATTTCTGACAACATTGTTCCCACCATGAATTCCAGATTCCTTATTTTCCTCAGACATATCTTGCTACTTCACTTTTCCAGCTTTTCCCCAAACTCCCACTGCATTTCACTTGTACTGCTGTCCCCCCCCCTCCACACACTTCTATTGTAGAGAAATCTATCCCCTACTTTCCTCAACTTCTCCTCCATCTCTTCTTTCTCCCTGAAGTTTCTTGTAATCAACTTTTCCAAGTCTACTCAGTCCTTGACTAACCACCCAGCTTCCTGCCTTTGTCACTGCTTCCCAACATTATGTTCCTGTCCTTCAGGCTCCATCAGTTCTTCCTTCCATCAGAAGGCTCCTTCTTCTTGAGATCTAGAAGTGCCAGAAAATTATCCCCTCTTTCTTGTACATGAGTTGTCACCTGCAAGGTAGGATCTACCTTTCTTCTGCAGCTGTCCTCACCAGCCATTTGCACACCATACAGACAGCTTATATTCCATTGTGCAAATTATGTTATTTTTACTTTAGTCATTTACTAGTTTGAAATGTTTCTCCATCTCCCACATACCCCAGCACTTACTGCAAGTTGCAGTGGTTTCAGACCTCAGTCATACTAACTGAACCCAGATGGAAGTTTGACTACATATAGCTGCAGCACTGGTAAGTTGCACAAATCACAAATTCAGGAAGACCATACTTTCTGCAATTCCACTGCCAAGACATTGTCAACCATACTATTGGTTGATACTGAGCCATTCAGCTATTACAGATTGGGCTGTATGTCTCTGATACTGCGTTTCAGACTCCTAGAGACTTCCACCTTCCTGCTTCTTTTGGTACAAAAAAAAGAGCTAAGAAAAGAAGTAAAACTGGGGAGAAGGACAGGTCTGTCCATAAGCCCCCACTTCAGGGCTTGCTAGCTCTCTCTCCTGACACATCCCATTTCACACATTGCTTCCTCCAGCAGTTCCCCCCAGTTCCACCTCTTCCATCTTCTTCAAGGAGTATTTGAAATTCCACAAAGTTCTGTTACCTCTTCTCTCCCACCTCCTCTCTCAAACTGTTACCAAATTGCAGGAACTATATACTTATTTACCTTTAGACCACTGCCTGAGCTCTCCCCAAAACACTGTTTTCTTTCCCTTACCTTCTGTCCTTCCCCTAAGCCTCTTTTCTGGACAAATTATTTTCTCTTTGCTGTTATCTTCGCACTAGCCCAATCCATCACACTACTGCAGGCATTCCTTTCTTTTACCAGACACTAGCGTATGTATTTCTCCTTCATGAATGCAAACATCAGATATTTCTTCCTGGTAGCTGAACACCTACTAACTTTATCCACTATATTTAAGACATTGCTTGCAAAACCTGATTTACCTTAGGCTGTATCTAGAGTCCTGTAATATTAGGTACAAAATTATAACATAGTACATAAACTGTTCCATTCTAGAGGCTTAGAAAAAAATACATTAACCACAATTGATTAGAAAGCTGTGAAAATGCTTAGCCTTATCTTGACATGATAGCTGAAGTTGGTGAAGAACAACGAGAGAAAAAGAATAATAAGTTGTTAAAGCCAAAGCATTTTTACAGAAATTGACTGTTTTCAGAGAACATTCAGTGAAACATCAGTAGAAAGAACCAGCGTTTCTTGCTAATTCACCGTACATGTTTATTAGAGGACACAGATTTTTAAGTTCTGCAGAACAATCCCATTAACTACGCTAACTTGGGATACAGGTCATGATACCTTCCACCTCTTCAATGTGGGTGGTCTTAAAGAATCCAGACCCCTACAAATGCAAAATTCAGGTCAAGGAATTCTGGAAAACCAGAAACAGCGCAGATGCCTAATTGATTCCAGTTAAGAGAAAAAAACAAACAAACAACAACAACAAAAACACCGTTTCCAAAATAAAAATGCAAATTTCCAGAAGATATTTTAATTTTGATGAGCTCTATCTTAGACCCTAATTCATAAAAACAATGTAATGAGAAAGTAAATTCTAACAAGCCAAACAAGTCCAAGTACCATTAACCTATGGCTGTTGACTCCCCCTCAAATCCTGTCTGGCTGTCTTACCTTCCACAGGCTCTTATTTTTGTCCAAAACAATGCACTTAAGCCTTTGAAATTATGCTCCTGCATAGGTCCAGTGGCACCAACATTCTGGCTGACTTCCTAAGCAGAGTTAAAGAGAAAACAGATATTGAGAGTCTAGAAATCAGGTTATCTTTGCATTTGAACACACCTAAGCAAGCATGAAAACCACCCTGGTTATAACAGTGGTTTGCCTTTGCCCAGAAATGGGAAGATGATCAAGATTGCTCATGGTAAAGAGAAGAAGAGACAGTGATGTCCAATTAAGAGTTGCGACATTAAAGAAGAAAAAGCTAGTGGAAAAGCCACGTTCAAGAGTACTGCTTGATTACCATCCCTCCCTATATACTTTGAACAGTTTAATGGTAAAAACATACTACTAGCAGCACTTTGTATTTCTGCTTTTGAGTTGTGCTGAGTCAACTTACTACAGGCTCAGGATTTGGCTGTTTAATGAAGGGAGACGGTTCTCAAATCACTCTGTTACTTTGATCCGATAACTATTTCTACCTGGAAGACTGAGAGGATACTTCTGAAGCCCACTAAATCACAATGGATTTCATGTTCCCAAGATGATGCTTAACCTGCCTCAATTAAGTAGACCTGATCATGCCACCCCAGCCATCAGTGGATATCTCA
>VXAL01009174.1:97650-110895 GCA_013399475.1 Chauna torquata
AAAATATATATAGATATATATAATATATATATGACAGTGAAAACCTTGTTCCTGACTTCCCTTAACATAGCATCAATTGAGAAATCATGAAATAGCACAGTTACACTCTCATCCCAGCATTTCAAAGTTGTTTTCTTTCAGCTCGCTGAACTGCAGGTAGCTAAATTTGCTCAGCAAACGTGCGGTGAGCTGGCATGTGTTGCACTGGCAGCAGTGACAAGGAGGCTGATGCCAGTATTTTATGACTGAGTTCTTCTTTCCAGGAACACTTTATCCGTCAAGATTCAGACCAGCGTTCAGTCACAGTGAACATGTTCTAGTATTTCTAGCACGTTAAAATCCGTCCTACCTTTGCAAGTTGAAGCTTCAACTGTAGCAAATACTACATCACCTCAGGCACATAAAACCAACATGCAACTTTTTGTAGCCTGAAATTCAAGCAAGGCAAATTCCCAGTGTTATAAAGATTTAAAAATCTGTCAGTTTCCAGAATAAAGCCTCCATTAACAGGCATGCTTACTCTTTTAAAGAACAGTACTTCAAACCAAGTTCTAGATTGCTCACTCTGCTCCTCTTTTAACAAGTACCATCTCACATAATTACAAACCAGAAGTTTTAGCAGAGATAAAAATCACATGGTTTTTGAAGTAAGTCAAATGTAAGCGTTTTAAAGCAGGTCAGTGTTTCTAAAGAAAAAAAGTCATGATTTCAATGCAAATTAAGCAAGAGGTAAAACCGCAGAGTAAATGAAGCCAGAAGTCAAAACCACAGTTGTAAGGAGCCTGAACTGACTAACCCATGATCTTACCTTAAAAAGTGGCATGTTCACAAGCAGATGAAGTACTTGCTAATGAATTTTCCTTAAATTTTCCTCTTTTTTTTCCTACTTATTGTACAAAGAACTCATGAGTCGGTGCGTTCTCTATGATCAACTCCCTAAGAGCCAGTACTCTACTCCCAGTATCGAGACTACATGGAGATGTTGTCTCCTGGATCACTTTCAAAGACAATTCTTTCAGAACAATTTCAACAAGTTCTCCAATAATATAAGCTCTGTTTAAACTGTCATGTTTGTAAAGCTACTCACTCATCTAATGACTGATAAGATAAAGGTTGAGGTTGCTAAACCAGAGTTTCCTGATTATGAACCTTTCTAAAAATTGCTGTAGCCACATTTGAGAAATGACTCAAGATAGTCAAACCTAGTCTGAAAATTAATTTGCAGGTTCTCTTCCCTTTCTTTTTCCCTGTAAGAATCTAATATAGTTATTTTATCTAATGATATTATTTTACCTAACAATACATTCTAGACTATCTTTCTAGTATTGGTAAAAATCTGGAAAAAAAGTAGGAAATTAAGACAAAAGTATCACAAAAAGTGTTTACATATCTTCTAGAAGATACTCCAGGCATTCTGTACCTGCAAAGAAAAGGGGTCAAGAGAGGAGACGAAGTGACACCTGTGGCTTACGTTGCTATAGCCACAAGATGCTTAGACTCCCAGTTTCAATGAATGAATCAATAGAAAACACAGCTTTGCTCGCCTCTTTTATTCAGCACAGGCCGAAGAGGAAGATGGGTTACTAGGCAACAACCTACTGAGGACTGCGGCTCTGAGACTGGCATTACTGACTCCCCCCCCCGTCCTCCCTCCCATGCTCCAGGACCTCTTCCATTCAAAGCCATTTATTCAGAACGGGACTGAAAAAAGCTACCAGGACATGCATCTTAAAACAAGGAACTGTAAAAGCAGAAGGAAAGCTGAAATTAAACACTATTAATTAGTTGGAGTAAAGAAATGAAAGCCATTCTTTCTGCACTGAAAGTAAAAATGATTTAGTAAGGTCAGAAAAACTTAAATTGGTTTATACAAACCAAAAGGGAATTGGAAAGGCCATTTACTTCTTCTGGGAATATTATATTAAAGCAAGATTTTCTCTAAAGGATTACTTACAGCCACGGCTTCTTTTTTTAATTGAAATCTAAAGATGTGCTTCAATTGCACTCTTATTTTACAGACTTCATCCATAAAAAAACATTAGTGGCTAGATGTGTTCAGGATGCCTAATGGGACTCCAGAAATCTTTTACTTCCATGCTGTATCAATAAAACTCTCCACCATAAGTTAGCAAGGAAAAGCTTCAAGTCTTGGATCAATTTCTCTGACCAATTTCAACTAATTTCTGTATGGTATCATCATCATAACCTATTCTGTTAACTATCTTATGAAAAAGCAATGTGCATCTTATGCTCATAATAAAATAAGTAGGTGTAGATGCAGATTACTTTCACCAATTTTGAACGTCTTGCATGTATTGATATAAAAGCGCCTATTTTTATTCTAAACTGGAGCTAAGTGTTATTCCAATGCTATGGAACAAGCAGAAAGACACTGATCCAGCACAGAAAAGGCTGTGGATAAAGAAATGCTGTTTGACTAGAAATTGTCTTGAAGAGGCCTATGTACTTCATCTTTTAGCAATGGAAACAAAAAAAAATCCAGCAGTTTCAGGATTCATAGTCGGTATACCAATTCCATAGCCCAGCTTCCTTATAACTCCCCCCCAGCCTCAGCATTTTCAAGATCCTTGCATATTCCTCATTCCACTCCCATACCATCAGTCCACCCCGTGCCCCCCCGCCCCCCAAATCTCCTAAATTTTTTTTCCCTCAGGTATTGTGCCTGGTACAGAAGGTATAAGTCTACAGCATAAGTTCCAAGGTTACCTAGGGAAGGAAAGGCCACTTACGGTTGATAAAAGACTCAACTATCTTTCATACAAAACTTGCAGAAATGTTATACACCTGGTATCTGTAAGTTTCAATTAATTTTAGTTTAGCTGATCAACAGCTCAGAAGTTACTTGAATGTAGAACCTAGAAGCCTCCCAGTAGGTAGCATGATTGCATGAACGATGCATGTCAGTATTTAGGAAACAAGGCTATAAGTTACCCGAGATACAGCATCCAGTTACTGATAGGCAAGATTAGAGTCCCTTGTGAAGTCTTAACATCGAGTTATCAAAAAAGAACACCACCACCTGACCTCCCCCCCCCCCCTCAAATGACTTTACACTATGTCAACATGAAAAGCTGAAATTATTTAAAGAGGAAACAGAAATTTGTTAAGAAATTTTCATATTACTTTTAAGAAATTTTTTCATGCCAAAGCATTTTTCTAGTCAAATACATATAACGAAGTGCTGTTTGAAAACAAATACCGCAGTGCAGTGTTTTTTGTTTGGCATTTGTTTTTCCAGAAATTCTGCATCACTAACAAAAGAAATTGATCTTTCTCCATCCTTTCATTCATGACATGCTATTGATCCCTTAAAGATCCACAGGTATATTACATACATAAGAGATCATAATCCTCTGTAACCAAAACAATTTCTCCAAAAAGAAGTTGTTGGATTAAGTAAACACATACAATATTGAAAGACCAAACACTAAATTAAAAGTGACAAATATTTATCTCCATGGAAATCTGACAGACAGGTTGATAACAGACAGCACAAGTATTAAATAAATAAAAAGACTTGCATAATCTTTAAAAGCCTTTACTGAATATTTACATAAGATCTTAATTTTAAATATTAGAATTTCATTAAAAATGAAAGTTTGAGAACTTTTTTAATTCTGAAAAACTAAAGTGTAGTTACAGTATAAGTAAAAGTAAAAACATACTTTAGAAATTATGAATAAACAAATTACTTAAACCAAGATCCAGCATCTTAACAAGAAGCAAAGACAGAAAACCTGCACTAGTTAGGACAGGCTATTGTTGAATGCTATTTCAAATGGACAACGAAAAATACTGGATTATATTCTTTAAAACATTTTTATAAAGCTGAGATTCAAAAGAATAAAAGAGTGTACTATCTCCTATGTACCATTTCTCTGAAAACAAACTGCCATATGCACTTGTACTTAGAATTATGAGTTATCTTATTATTTTTCTTTAAAGCACATAGCAGTATAGATTACTTGCTATACACAGTGTGGAGTGCATATGTAACTTTTGAGAAGCGGATTGGAAGTGTATCTCCAGTAAGTAAGTCATTAGTGTCCAAGTTGTGGAGTTTTTAATATAAAATACACTTCAGTGTTCTGCATAGATGTCTGTGGCCCTTATCTTTGTTATTTTTACTTTTGGATGACGCTTTATATACCATACATGTAAGCATCATCCTCTGCTGAGTAACTACAGTTTCTTTCAGGGCTGCAGATTTTTCTTGGAAATAATCCAGATTTCTAATACAATGTAAATGAATCGTATCTGCAATACATTTGTGTAGACATGGTCTCTGTCACTGCAGTAGTTTCCAAAGCCAGATTAAACAAAAAAGTCAATGAGCTTCAAAAAAAAATTTTTTAAAGTTACATTCTTAATGATGCACGGGCCTTGTCAAGTATTTCCTTTTTGATCTTTGGATAGTTTGGATGTGCTTCAAGGACCTGTCAAAAGATGAAAAACCACAACATAACAGAGTTGTGTCTAAAAGGAAAGAATACTGAGGTTGTTATCCCCCTCATCACTGAGCTTACACACATTCTAAAACTCTCAATAACAGTAGAAGTTTCTTATAAGAATGCATAAACATCTGTAGCTAGAGACTACCATACACAGAGGTCAAGAACAACTTTACCAAATACACATTGCTTCCCTTTCACACTGCCCTGTGACCTTAGTGGGAAAAACACAGGGGTCAAGGGCTAAAGCCTCTAGGTGGTTTTAAATGCACGCATTCAAAACAGCAGCCTCCAGCGACATTTCCAAGGTTTCAAGTATACTTTCTCTGCAGTGATAAACTGCTCTGATGTTTTTACTCCCTTGGCTCTTTCTTACTATACCCTATCTACTTCATCTTCTTGCCCTCCAATCCCCTCCTCTCCCTTTATCCTTCCATTCAATTTATCCTTTCCAGTTCTCTTCATTTGTCCCCAAAGCAACAAATATAATTAATTTCATTATTAGTATTAATAATTATATCAATGTTCACTCTGGATCTAGATTTGAAGCCCTTTCTATTATTCTGCATCTATCTTTATATGTTTGGACCACACAAAAACGGTACAGGAATTTACCTTCTAACAGTGTCTTCCAATATTAACATTTTATTATTGTCTTCAGCTACAATTCTGTATGAATTTACCAAGTAGCAACCACAGAACCAAAAGAAGGTGCTACCACTTGAACATGCTTTCACATATGATAGCCAACCACTTTCTCTCTTATTTACCTCATGGCCAGGGAGCTCAGGATAAAGCAGATTAAATTAAGTATCCTCTACATAATCAAACAATATCAGAAAGATGCCTGATTTAATAAGTGGTATATTTTAGAAATTGTAAAGTAAACAAAAAAGGATCATTACATAAAAAAGTTACTACAGTAGAGAGAGTATTAAGTACAAATTCTACCTTATGACAAACAACAATTGCATCAACATATCTCTTTCCTTTCAGGTAATTGAAAGCCAGTTTGTATCCTGTAAGTAAAAGCGGAAAAAAGGTGTCAGTTTCAGTTTTCATATTAAATAAGTAAAACATCACATCAAGCTTCATTTTGGTCACCATACGTTTCTATAGTCAGTATGTTTGTTTTCTAGTATTCTCTCATCTCAGCCTTTAAAAGATCAAAATTTCTACTGAAAGTCACTTTAAATAGTAAATGACTGTTCTTTACACACGGATAGATAGCTATGTTGGAACCAAAAGGAGACATTCTTGAGAGCATGTTTTTCTACAGAGAACACATAATGGCTGTCTTCTTTCAATTAACGTGGTACCCCACAGAGTTTCCCGCTGTGACCTACAATACATTGTTCTTTATAAAGAAAATAAAGAATTCCATTAGTAAAGGGCAAAAAGTCATGACAGCAAAAACAAACTAGGGAATTAAAACGCTATTCTGTTCCACTGTCAGCAGACCACTGATAAAAACCAGTCACATGTAACAGTTAAGTCCCATAGCAACACATCAGGCTGATATTTTCCAGGTAAAAGGTATAGCTGAAGTATATCAGACCAGACAGAGATCAGGACTAAGAAAAAGGTTATAAGCATGCAGTTTCCAGAAGATGGAAAAACAGAATGAGATATTTAAACCTTTGATTTATGAATTTATCCTCACCAGCAAATGAGTTGGAAGGATCGATACCAGTTTCTACAGTTTTATAACTGCCAGACACAGTTTGTGCTATTTTAACCATTCTCGTTTTAAAGCATGACAATTCTAAATCTGAGAATGCTGTATGCAAAACCAGAAAAGCTGCAAATAGTACCTTAAATTTCATAATTTCACTTTGTTTGCAAGATCATTCCAGTTTAATTTCACTAAGGCATTTTCTTGTCTAGACAAGAAATGAATCAGCTTTTGTGCATTTCTTCAATTCCTAGCCTCTAGAAGGTTTCAAAATAGCAAAAAACATGTTGACCCATGTTCTCTAAAAACTCAAGAAATTATCACACCTTATTATTGTTAAAACTTCTTCTTTCTAATGTATGTTATTTGATCAACAATTACAGTATCTTAGCCAAGACATTCACAGGTCAGTCTATAGGAGCAGAAAAACTAGTAAAATTACTGCATCCAAGCTGAGTATTCTCTTATGTAACCATATCCTGGGCTGCATCAAAAGAACCGTGATCAGTAGGTCAAGAGAAGTGATTCTCCCCCTCTACTCCACTCTTGTGAGACCCCACTAGAGTACTGCATTCAGCTCTGGGGCCCCCAACAGAAAAAGGATGCGGACCTGTTGAAGCAAGTCCAGAGGAGGGCCACAAAAATGATCAGAGGGCTGGAGCACCTCTCCTATGAAGCTGGGCTGAGAGAGCTGAGGTTGCTCAGCCGGGAGAAAAGAAGGCTCCAGAGAGATCTTATAGCAGCCTTACAGTACCTAAGGGGGGCCTACAAGAAAGCTGGAGAAGGACTCTCTGTCAGTGAGTGAGGACAATGGATAATGGCTTTAAACTAAGAGAGGGTAGATTTAGATTATATATTAGGAAGAAATCCTTTACTATGATGGTGGTGAGGCACTGGAACAGGTTGCCCAGAGAAGTTGCGGATGCCCCATCCCTGCATGCGTTCAAGGCCAGGCTGGATGGGGCTTTGAGCCACCTGGTCTAGCGTCCCTGCCCATAGCAGTGGGGTTAGAACTAGATGATCATTAAGGTCCCTTCCAACCCAATCCATTCTATGATTCTACGATTAATAAAACACTAATAAAACAGATAAAATCATGAAGCAAATCATTGCAGCACCCAGGAGTTACAGTTAGAGAAACAAAATGGCAGTTCATATGCATAAGAGTTATAATCTTGTTTAAAAAAAAAAAGTTTTCCAGATGACAGCAAAGGCCACCTCTCCCTAACACGGGAAAAGAGGAGCACAGATTATAGACTGCAAGAAGCACGCACTTCTGAGGGGCCATAAGCATAGTCCAAAACTGGGAATAAAATTTGTGTAAACCACCAGCCTTGGGACCTAGAGACAGACTAAGCGTTGAATAAGAACGGACATTTTATCCTATGTGTAAGTTTTTAAAAGGGTTTCTACATTAAATAGTCTACAAATGTAACAGTCTAGCTTATACTTCAATTAACCATCCCAACTGGAAACTGAGTACTATCTCAAGTTTTCAGTTTACCATGAATTTTAAGATACATATTTAAAGCCGTTTACATAATTTTTAAAGTCTTCACTCATATATATACATATATATTATATATACATATATATATACACATATACATACACACCCTTACACATATAAGGAATTTGTCTGATTATCGAAACGTAATGTTTAAGGAATCAATGATCTGCCACCATCAGATATAAAACATGTATATACGGTTCTGTACTGACTATAGTAGATACTACATTACTATAAATATATCATTCAAAATGAATACTGTACTTACAGACAGTATATAAGAGCAACTAAAAGTTTCAGACCAAACCTTGTGCTAAAATCAGTAAGACGAAATTTCTTAGTTATCATAAAACTGCCACATCTCTTGCCATGGGAGCTTTCCAAACTACTGTTAAGTAGACCCTTAAACAGCTGAGGTTTTTATGTGGGTAAAACAAAAAAACAACAAAAAACAAAAAAACAAAACAGTAATTCTATCCATGGAAAGAAAAACAGTCTTTCTAGCGAAGGGTAGCATTTTCATTCCTACTGTAGTGCCTGAAATCATACATATACGTTACGTAAACATGCCTATGGTTGGATTTGTTTGGTTTCCATATCTCCAGGCCATCTCATAATTTATTGCTGCATCTTTATATGCTTGTTCCTTTTCCATTATGTATCCCATGTATTCATAAGCCTTGCAACAGGACTGCAAAATATAAATATTCATTCAAAATTTTATTTAAGTACCAACACCTTAATTGCTTAAATACTTCAAACCTGTACAACTGGAAAGCTTAAGTGATACTTGTACTACCTTTGATGACAAGACAGCCTTGATTTAAATTATCTGCAATACAAATCAGTTATATGGAATTTTGCAGAGTAACTTCCTAAATTACTCTGAGTCAAGTACAGAATTCAGATTACACTGCAACTACTCCATCAAAAAAAAAAAGTTTAGCACCCCCAGGAACCTGTAGATATCTCTCAGTTAGTAATAATCCTACAGAGGCCACATTTCAAGTCCAGCCAGAAAGTGCTAAGTCTTCCACAGATATTGCTTGTTTCACTTTTTCTTTAATAAGTGCTTTCAGAGCCTTATTTTTCAGAAACTGTTTTGCATTACAATTTTTACATTTAAAGCAAAAGACATTTGCAAATATCCTGAAGAGAACACCAACCATTAAATATTTTATTTTGTATAATTCCAAGTGGCAAGTTAAAAGCAATGGAAAAACAGGTTCCAGAAGTACTAGATGAAAATAATAGCTTTGCTTAACATATACATCAATTTAACTCCATAGTAAAAATTAGTAAGAAATATATTGCATTTAGTATAAAGCAGAAAAAAAAAATATGAAAAAAAGCAAAATCTGAACCACCACATGGCCTTTTTGTAAACAGCATATATTATCACATTGCCAATAGGTCAAAAATTTCAAGAGAAAAATAAAGCTTTTATGAAGTTATGTACCTCATTTACAAAGGCAGAGGAAATAAACGCTCACATATAAATTACATTCCATGTTTAACTTCACTAGTTAGGCCTCCAAAGTCTACTGATGAAAAGCTTTCAAATCACAGCATGCTGGGACAAACAGTGTAGCAAAGCTTGGAGTACCAAGATAAATATACTCCCCCTCATTTGTGAGAAACAAACAACAAAACTAAGAAAAAGAAAATAAATCAGTAAGAAACCCCAATTTCACAGAAACAATCTGCTCACTGGAATCTCACTAACCAAACCTAGCTCTTTCAAATTGAAAGAAACCCATATTACAAGATACTAGGCTTTTATGAAGTTTCACTCAATGTATTTACTTACATTATATATATATATATATCCACAACACTGATTTCTAATTGAGGAAAACGTATTACTGTGATTGATTAGGTTTTAAACAGTCTAATCAAATCCTCCAACTTGCAGAATACCATGGAAAATATTTTCTTATGAATTAAGAAGATATTCTAAGATTTAAAACAGTCAACATCTACTTGCATAGTACAAATGCTTGGCTTCTTTGCATGCAAGTTGGAGAAAAATCAGCATCTTTACTATGCTGTTTTGGTAAAGAGCTGGAGCTACAGACTTCAAATTTGCTGTCTTTCCCCCCTGTAAAGCAGTACTCATTCATATAAGTCCTTCTCGCATCTCAAAACATTTTAGAAGTTATTTGGCACACTAATGCAGGCTATGTTTTCAGATCTGCTTGGGAGTTTCTGCAACAAAGTGTCATCTGTGGTACAGACCTACTCAAAGATCATCTAACTCAAGATAGGTCTTATTTAGAGAAATAAGTCATGTTTACCCTTGCATGGTACAGATTTTGGAACTTCCCTTGCCTGTCTGGACAAGTGTGTAAGTGTCCAGAATGGTAGAACTTTTTTTTAATCAACTAAATTCAAGCTCATTTTCTGTAAAAATGAAATTGAGTACACCCTATTTTAAGAGGCATATCTGCAGATGCACATAATACAGTTATACCACAACCTGTTGTAGCTATCTATTCCTTAATTTTATACATAGAAATACAAAGAGTAGAAGTTTGAAAAAGTCAGCCTCTCAGGGAAGTTTCAGAAATGAGACTGAATAATACACCCTACTTTCTTAATTCATCAGCATTGAAGAAGAAATACATAACCTCAAGCTCTTTTCTAAACCAAATCTGCACAATATAAACAGTATCCTGAATTTGTAGTATAATAACTACAGAAGACTAGGCTACTGGATGTGCCTCAGGTGAATGAAAGTGAAACACAGATGGAACAACTTGATCAGCAAAAATGGATTAAGAAATAAAAGCACAAGTGCTAAGATCTGTGCCTGTGTCATGCCTGTTCCATGTTTCAGAGGAAAACTAAACACATGAATTAAAAGGTTATTTTTAATGTGCAGTCACTCACCCTGTTATGACGAAGGCATCGTTTTAATAATTCACCCGCCATATCATACTTTGAAGACTGAATATATATATCTGCAAGCAGAAGCCAACTCTTTTCAAATTCCTCTGCATCAATGGGATTCCAGTTCATTTTTGAAATCCGTTTTAACTGATTTCTGGCTCGTGGAGTCTGTTTCAAGATCATGTAGGCTGTGGCCATTCCCAAAAGTGCTGGTATATGATCCTTCTGCAGGAAAAAAAAAAAAAAAAATCATACTGACTACTTGATCCTTTGATTTTGCTTTCAAGAATTTTTTTTTTTCTAAATAAGACTTGCTACCTTTCTGATAAAGCTATCAGAAAGTTAAGCTAAATCGCAGGATTTACAAACACGTTTTCCATCTAGTGCAATGATTATTCTTACAATACTAATCATGATAATAAGCACCAGGTTAAATGTTTCAGAGGCTGAATATAAGTTTGGGGTCACAACAACCTTCTCCAGGCTCAGGAATTATTGAAAACATCCACAGATATTTCATCTCAACAAGAAACATTCTGATACAATTAACTTTTGATACACAAAAATGCTTCAGATAGAAACTGAATTCACTTGAAGTTACAATAGAAGTGGTATTTTCTACTTTTAAAAGGATCTGTCAAGTGTCAATAACAGGGACACAGATTCCTACTTATAGGTGTACAGCTCCTAAAAATGTAAATCTAAACTGCCTGTAGCAAAAAGCTACATTACAAATAGCGTTCTTAAAAGCCACTATTCTATACAAGAGCCTCAAGCAGACAACAAGAAGCAACTGTGATTTTTAAAATCCTGCCTTTCCTAGAATGGGGTTCATACCCTGAACACAGAGGATAATTCCCATTAGCAGCTAACTTAAAAGTTTCTCTCTCCTCCTCTCAGCATTCTTGGCTCACTACTGGGTGCCCTTGGTATTCTGCCTCTACATGTCTTTGTGGGGTTGTGCTGTAAACAGGCTTGCTGCAGTGGGTTTAAAAAAATGCATCACTCAAAACCCTTCTTCCACGATCATCAGCTCTTCTCTACCCCCAGCAGTCACACCTAGCATGGTGCAATAACCACAAGTGCTTTAACCTTTTACCATATTACAGTCTTTCAAAATGGAGCTCAGGAGAAGACACGTAACCACTTTCTTCCCCCCTGTAATAGCCAAGGCAAGAGCACTTACCTAGAAGTTACCAAAAGAGGGAATTGGCTCAGGTCTCTTAGTCTGAAGGGATTAAAACCTAACTTACGTGACCCTGGAGAGACAACTAAATTGACTGGAGCATTCTTCCTGCTGGAACTGTGTCAGCACGTGAAAAACATTCAGTATTCACAGAACATGAGATCAATTCTGAGCAGGGATGGGAAGCCAGTAATGGAGGCAGAGGGACACTGATTCTCAGAACTGCCTTACACATAAGAAAACGACCAGCATTACTCAGGTCAGCCACAGTGGTGCAACAGTGTACACAGTAAATGGCTAGTAGCAACTTGGATACTTCTTGGCATTTTGATAGACTCAATGTGTCTGTACATGTTTAAATAAAATCTGTTGAAAGGTGCCAGTGACAAGAGCAGTCCTTAACTTTGGGATTAATAAAGGATACAAGTAGCTATAAAATAATGAAGACTTCCATCATAAGGATGGATTTTATGCACATCTTGCCCTAGAATCTAAATTCTGCCAAATTGCCATGAAGTACATGAAGGCACCTTATATTGAATTGTTTTTTCTTAAAGAATGATGATATACACTTACATCATAAGACATGCTGTTGGCCAAGACTGGTGTCATGTTTTTTCTGGGACAGAGTTAATTTTCTTCGTGAAGGCTTGTATGATGACGATGATTTGGATTTTTGACAAAAATAGTGGTGATAACACAGATGTTTTAACCGTTGCAGAGCAGTAGCCTAACTGTTGTCTGCAACAACTACATGATGGGACCTGCTTTCCTGGAAATGGCTGAACATCTGCCTGCTGATGGGAAGTAGCAAATAAATTCCTTGTTTTGCTTTGCTGGTGCACACAGCTTTTGCTTTACTTAGTAAACCGTCTTTATCTTGGCCCACAAGTTCTTGCACTTTCACCTTCCTGATTTTCTCCTCCATCCCATTGTGGGGGGAGCAAGGGAGTGGCTGTATGGTGCTTAGCTGCCTGCAGGGTTAAACTACAACAACTGGGAATTAAAGAATGAACCCAAGAACTCAGATCAAAAAGCATATTCACATTTCAGTAACTGTCAATATTAGCATATAGTTGAGCTGTAAGTTTGCAATACAATGCAGAAATTCTTAAAGATGTTATTTCAGTATATTGCTTTTTGCACACTTTATATAAAATACTCTTTCATAGCAAAAAAAAAATCTTAGAACTAATAGCACTAAGACATACCACTTTCCAAATGTAAACCGTGAGACTAATTAAATAACCACAGTAAGTGTAAAAGAGAAGACTGAGGAAATGAGACAGGTTACTAACCTCAGCCACTACTATTTCAGTAAAAGTGTTCAGTGCTCGTTCAACACTGGATTTTTGTTTGGTGGCCATGAGACAATAATTTTCCATGATTCGCAGCTGAATGTGACCCTGAATGGTCTGAGGCTTGAGTTCCTTCAGAAGATTTTCTGCTGTTCTTACAGCCAACTGCACAGACTCCTGCTTCTCTGTTGAATTACTATTATCAGAAAGGG
>VXAL01009175.1:0-17750 GCA_013399475.1 Chauna torquata
AAGAAGTAGGAGTTCCATACCAGGCCACAAAGCCATGACAAAATACACATAAATTCCTGATAAATCTCACTTTTTTCTCTCTCGCACACATACTTAAATGCAAATACATGTACATACATTATTATTGAACCCTGCTTCTCAATAGTACTTGATCTAGCTGTTTTTCTGTTTATCTTAAGTGTTTGTCTGCTATACTCTTAGTAACACTTTGCAGTTCTTCACCTGTGCATGTGTCTGAGGAGATATCTGGTATGACTGCATAGCAATAGTTGTTTGGTATTTTGTTTGTGAGTATAATTTTTTTTTTTCTTATGCTTGTCCAGAGTTAGGCAAAACATTCAGTGACTAATTAATGTGACATGTTTGACCTGAGTTTTTCCTGTAGACAACGCACACTTACTTTACAATTATTACTTGCACTATGATAGCCCGAGGACATTGCAATTGATATGACAGCTGTTATCTGTGCAGTTGTACACTAAGAGATTGATTCTGCTCTAGAAAAGTTAAAAAATATGAAGAAACACCTAAAAGTATTGAAAATTTTATTATATTTCCCTTTTCTCATACCAGTAATTCGCAAATGAGTCAAGATTTCTCTTTAGTTTAGGAAAAACTGAATTTTATTCCCCAAGAATGAAGGCTTGACTTAGCTAGGGAGAGATTGCTCCAAAAGAGTTATGAGAGTAGAGGTGGGATGGAGAGAGAAGTAAACTTATAAGTTGCTCTTAGTGTCTTGTTCTGACTTTGAAACCTATGGTCGTCAAATGGCATCAATTGAAACAACTCAGTTTTAGCAAAGGTACGGATTTAAACCAGCTGAATCCATCCTATGATTTTACACATTTTTGTTAGGGATTACCCAAGGCTAGATTTTTGTGACTCTTAATTCTGCAAGGCAACAGAGTAATCTTTGACATCTTTGAGTCAGTGTAATGAAGTGAGGTGGACAATCAAGTAAAGTGGCAGAACTGGGCACTCTGTGAATTTGTTATACCAACTACCATGTCTAAGAAACCTGGATACTTTTGCAATCATTTCTTAATCTCCTATCGTCTTTTGTGCTTGTGTGTTTGTGCTTGGGAGCCTGAACACACTATCACACACAAATATATACATATGTATGTTTCTGTGTTTATATTTTTGTCTAATGGAATATTGCTGCTGGGAGCTGCAAGGGTATCTCAAGAAATGTAACACCTAACCTTATTTGAATCACCCATCTATTGGACATCTAATCCCTTAAGAGTCTTTAAAAATCTATCTCTTAACTGCTTGAATACATAATTCACCACAAATTATTTGCTCAGTTCTACCCTTAATAATGATACTTAGCTGTAGCTGAATAGCATTTTTCATCTTCAAAGTGCTTTTCATTCGTTAACTAATTCATTAGCCTTCTAGATCTCACCGGTAAGATTTTCCTGATATGCAGCTTACACTTGCTTTTTGGTCTAATTTTTCCCATGGCTTTTGCTGTTATATCACCTCAGGCTTTCCTTAACAGCTCTTGTTTCTCCCTCATTCTCTTTCTCATGGCCAAATTCATCCCTGAGGTAACACTGCTGAAGTTGACTACCATGAAGTTACTCCATGGACATGTCTGGCCTTTGGTGATCACAACATTCTTCAAATACAGTCCTTGTCGATGCTTATCCTACTCTCCACCCCCAGCTATCATTTGGTCATGCTATACATATTTACTGTCTCTCTTTTCATCTTTGCTCGTAAATCAGTCCCTCCATCCCCTCAATCATGTTGGTTGATCTTCTCTTTATTACCTCCAATTTGCTCACAATTATGTAGTGCTTAATAGCTTTTCTGAATAACTTTAAGCCAAGAATGACACACGGCAGGGAAACTGCAGTAGTTGTGAAATAATTGCAAGTGCTGGTGTGCTTTGGAGAGGGGAAATTTTGCTGTTGCCAATTATGTTGCTTTCTTAGTTCTGCCTAGATGGCAAGAAGAGTGAGGCAAAAAATATTTCTATTAAAGATTTTCATTCAAAGGATAAGAAAAAGAAAAATAGCTTTTTATCCAAAATAACTTTCATCAAGATATAAATACACATTTTTTATTTACTCATGAAGATCACTTAAACATGTTCTTTGAAACCATACACTTTTTAATTTTGGGGGTGGGGGGGTGGGAAATAGAAACTGTTAATTTCCCNGGCTACATTTCTCTGTATTCTCTTTATTTCATACAGTACTTATTTGTCATCTCCTCACCCTCAGCTTTTTCCTATTATCTTTGCCTCCATTTATCCAATCATAATACTTCTGAAAACTGATTGCTTGTCTTGTCTGACTCTGCTTCCAAACTGCTTTACCTTTTTAAAACTACCTTTTACTTTTCTTCCCAATAGTACCTTTTATACCTTATCTTTATCTTTCCCTCCCCACCCTATCTTGATGTCATCTGATCTTGTCTCTTCTCCCCTTCACCACTCCATCACCTGCAACAGTGACCAGAACAGTCCCTGTTGACTGCTTAGAACCTCAGAACATTGATTCAAATCCTGTCCCCCCAACTCAAAGTCTACATCTACATAGGAGGAGTATGTTGTAACATCATGTTATAATAAGACGAGGTGCCTCCATTAACTTAGCTTGTGCTCAGGTGATAAATACGCTGACAAAACTGGCAGTATAATTACATGTAGAAACCTGAAATTTTACTTCTCATATAGGAATAGGTACACAAGAAAGAGCTGTGGAGAATGAGAGTCTTAAAAGGGAAATGTTAAGAATAGTGAATCAAGTAACTTGATGTCAGTGTTACAACACAATTGCTTTAGTTAGTAATAAAGATAAATCCAGAGGTTAAAACTGAGCTTTCTATTCTTTGTTATGGGCATAACTTTCTCTCTATGTGTACGCATGTTTGTGTATGTTGGGCTGAGTGTGGTGCAGGGTACATTATACTATTTTAAAAGTGTGTGTGTTTGAGAGAATCAATTTCTTATACAAAGAATGCTGACTGAGTTAAAAAATATGTTTCTCCAAAGAGAACTGGGAGAACTGACAGGTCAATCATATTGATAAACATGATACATGAACAACATTTTGTTTACATACAGAAGTATTGCCTTGAAATCAAATCTATACGCTTAGGCTAAAACTTCTTTTCATCTGTAATCTTGAATTGTCTGAAAAGCGTTTTAATTATTTGAAAAGCAGTGTGTTTGCAATAGCAACTGGTATTTTATTACTTATGCATGAGAAAATTCAGTCACGACTCAGCTTGTTCGGGTAGTTAATAACATCTCAGTTAAAAATCTCAACAGGGTCAGTTAGAAAACCTAAGCAGAAACTCATATTAATGTTATTATTAATATTATTAAGTAGAAAGTTGAAAGGCAAATAAGAAAGTAATATGCATACATGTAAAAAAGATGCTCCTCTGCAATGTTTGATATTGACAGATACATCTATAGAGCCTATACACAGGGGGAATGAGAGGAGGGGAACTTTAAATGAATCTGAGCTGCTGCAGACTCCTGACAATTTTGAAGAAAAGAAATTTCAGTCAATTAAGTCTGAAGTAAATGAAATGAGCATAACCACCAGGATGCAAAAACAGTAATTTTGGAGTCACAGAATTTGGCCTAGGATCTTGAGTCTGAACTCAATTTTCCTAATTTTGAAGATATTCACATATACAGGTGCTGGCATTATTGTCAGAAAGATTCAAGAGTGTGGTTGATTTCATAAGCAATGTTCTAAGCAAGGCTTGTTTCTATAACCCACATATGATCTTTAGCTCAGAAAGTTCCTATATTGCTAAATATACACTAAGATGATATGAAAAAGCAATAGTTTTCCTCATTTCTATACAATTTGCTTGAGCTTTAGCTATTGATCACGACTACAAATAGGATGATGGGCCAATTTATTACAAGATGTTGTCCAGAAAGTCAGTTCCGAAAGACTTTTTTGGATATGTGGCATTTTCAAACCATCACAGAGCAGAAAAGCTGTAGCATTGTTTTTGGCACAGTTTGACTGTAGCAAATCCAGAATGAGTGGAACAAGTCAGTGCATTCACTAATCGGCTGTGACTAAAAACCACTGTGGGCTTGCAGAGAGGGAAAGGCCGGCTCTGGAAGAAGCATGCTTTGCTGCTCTGATTTGTTGGCCAGGCTGCAGCAGACATCATTGAAACTAGTGCCTGCTACTTGGAAATTAAAAGAGAAAGAAAGAAATGGAAGGGAGGGTAAGGCTGCAAGACTGATTACTGCTGCATAAGCATTTTGTCATAAGCAAAAAAGGAAGGCAGACCAGATAGGGGACTCTAACAGTGACAGAGATAAAGAGGCTAAAGTTTAAAAGCACAGAAGTTTAAGTGCCAGTGTTTATTTATAGCTTCACACATACAAAGGCACTGCTATTTCAGGGAAACGGCACTATTTTTTATATGTGTCAGTTTTGAATAGTCCAGACACAGTAAAAGTAAAATAAAGTGAACTGCATGTGTTAAGGAACAAATTTAAATAGCAATGGCTCTGAGAATAAAGTGTACATTAAAATAACGGAAGAGGCTATATCTCATTTAATTTGCAGAATAAATCTCTGACAAAGATCCCTGTCTTGGGTACAGAGATGATATTAGGAGTTGAGACAAAGATATAAGCCACAGTCTAACAAAATATGTGTTTGTGTGTTTGTGTGTATAAACTGCCACTTATCTATCCCACTAACAATCTATCCATCAGTAACACATGCAAGTTCAGGAACATTCATGTTTATATTATTCATTAATATACAAAGACTTACATATTCGTTGTATCAATACTTCGTTTGGTAATATATTCTTTGAGGCAAGGATTTTCCTTGTTTTTACACATTACATATATATACCATGGAGAGAGAATTGGTTCTATAACAAGGAAGCTATGCTTCCTTGCCACCTTACTTCCCACTGACAGTATCAGAGTTCAATAAATGCTGGTTCTTCATCCTCTGATACACCATTTTTATTCATTATGTGCCACATGTTTTAAAGAGAAAAAAGTGGATCACATTAAAAATATTTTAAAGCTTCCTAGAATTTCAATGGAGTGTGTTTTTATGCTTCTATATCTCTAAAGATAGTTTTCTAGCTAACAAACTAAACCTTTAAATAATTTTAGCTGGATGATCTCCTGTCTACAACCTCCTTTAAATGAATACAGTACTGTTATCTATGCTGTACAATGCACTATCATTCTAGAGATGCAGAAAGAAAAGCCAATCCAAAGATCCATTCCTATCTTTTCCCTGGCTAACATGTATGTTATTTACTAAGCGTTGAATTGTAGACTGTCTTTTCCATTGATTATAAAGGCATGAAAAGGGACCCTGCTTCACTGCAGAGTTTTTGATTTGGGCTGTTCTGCACTTCCATATCTTTGTTAAAGGGAAGTTTAAGAATTTCAATTTTTATGCTTTTTATTCATGGAAATTGCCATTCTTTGAGATATCATAAACACAAAACCTCATGTTTTCTAGTCTTCTGTTGCTGTTGTCCCTATGAAGATGCATCTCTGAATTCTTTGTTTCCCTTCCAAAGGGCAGCCACATCTCTGCTTAGGAGAAATGGCAAAGCCTTGCTGGGAGCCCCATGGCAGATAATTAAAGGGAACAGAGGGCAGCTCAACAGCAAATCTTAAAGAAGATATATCCAGTGCATTATAGAGTATCAAAATTAGCTCTGAGAGATTTAGTAATTAGTACAGAGGTCTGCCCAAATTAGCATACTTTGCTTCCTGGGGCTAACAGGCTAAGTGTGCTACTGAAATTCGACGTGGCACTATCTAGTTCCCACACATGCAGGAGGGGAGATCGGCTTTTTCCCTATCAGCCATCTTTAAAGTGTATATCCTTCCATTGCTTTAAGAAGTTTGACGTACTAAAATCGGGAAAAAAATTGCAATCTGAAGTCTGATTTAAAGAGGAGATCATTTTTCTTTTTTAAAGCTAGCATGAATTTCTTCTAAACTAACTCTGTTTATGAACTGAGGAGCACACCCACTCCAAGTAGTGAACTGCCTCAGAAATGTCTCAGAAAGGCTTTGTAAGTTTTATTTTTGCATTTCCCTTATTAAAGCTGTTGCAGAAAAATTTGATACAAACTTGTGTTCTTGTTCTCTCTCTCAATATTTCTTATTTCTTTTATTTTCCTAATTTTTACAGATTATTTTCTAAAAATATAACACTTTCATCTGGAAAAAGCATAAACAGTCAAAATATTCTCATTTTAAAAACATCTACTTATTTCTCTCGGGAAGAAAAACAACTTATCAGTAGTCACTGTTCTCTGTGCCTTTATTTTCTTTCTCCCTTTCTTTATGTTATTATTATTAATACTGAACTTTCCATGTATTTCAGTAGAATATGAAAGTGAAAAAGTCTGGAAAGAAACATCTCAACTAGCACTCCCCATCATCTTTATTCTTCCTTTTTTGCTCTTTCCTCCTAATGACTTTCTGACAAAAAAAAAAAAAAAAAGGCTAAATTCCTAAGATTTTAATGAAGAGTTGAGTTTTTCCTTATCTAGTAATTGGTCCCTTGCATTTCAATGGTTCTGTTCATAAAGTAAGATACAACCAGGTATTATCAAGGGTATATTAATCTAACAATTATCTAAATGACTAAGAACCTCAATTTTACATAGAATAGATTAGATTGTTTCTAAGATTATATGCATATGAAGAAGCCAGCAACATTATAAGATCTCCCAATACTAATCTATTTAAACCATGGATCTTTCACTTAGTACTGAAGGGGGTTAATCAGTGGCTTTCTACTTTCTCAGTGAGAGAAGGTGAAAAATTTTTTGGTTACACCCCCATTATCCATCAGACAATATTAGATGAGTAGTAATTTGGTACATGTATGAAGCATAACTTTTCTCTCCGAGGAACAAACAGGGGAAGAAATGAAATCAGAGCTATTCAGAGAGACTTCAACCCTTCTGGGCTATTCCTGCAGTAGTTCACTGTGCATCCATCTTCCACTTTGCTCAGGGCTCATTCCAAAATCAATCTGTAGCCTTATACATGTTTATATAGCATTGTATTGGCACATCTAAGTATATAACAGCAACTCTTTTCCTCCATGGTGATTTCAAGCATCTAGCTGCAAAGGATATTTTTGGGATGAGATGTTGTTTGCCATTTATTCTAGGGCGAGCTTGTAAAGGTCAATGAAATTACTCCCCATTTGTTCTAGTCAAAATCTGATACACCTGCGCAGGGGGGAGTTAACTCCATGTGGATTATACTAATATTATAATAGTGATTTTTGTTTGTTTGTTTGTTTATATACAAATACATGTGTGTGTGTGTGGTTTTGTGTGTGTGTGTATTGCTTTTTCCCTCATCACTCAGACTTTCAGCACAGCCCTTGTCATAACTGAAGGGAGTAGACAGTTATCTCATGACCTAAAGGCATTAGCCAAATTATCATGGATCAGACATCCGCAAAATACAAAATGAGGTTTCATTCGACATAGACATTTACATCAAACATATACAGAATAATTATTTCCACTGGAGCATTGATGAATCAACCAATGGCAATTTAATGAGAATACTGTCTGTCCTTGTAAGTTATATTCCCCTTCAGTTGCAAAGGTGCTAGCCAAGCGCACTGTATCACTCAGTCTTGTCAGAGTAGATGTTCTGTCACTGATTAAAGAGCTGGATGTCCTCTTTAGTCACAAAAACATTTCATGCAATAACCTTGTTTCTGTCTTAATGGATTCTTGCAATGTAATGAAAGGTTCCAAACTGGACTTGAAGAAACCCTCAGAGAGACAGAGAGTGTCACTTCTCACTTAGTCACCGCTGGCAATTGCTGCCATTCTGCCCATAGCACACCTGAGAAGACATGTACAAGTCATTTAAAAGGCACATTCCATCAAATGCATAGTGGGCAAAAAAAGCATTGGAAGGGTTTTTACTTCCTTCCCCCTCCCCAGCCTCCTCAACTTTCGGATTTCTCAGATTTGTCACAGCCAAACGAGGGGGTCAGGCATAAAAGTGAATATTTGATACCATTCCATGAGCTGCATGTGACATGCTGATGGCACCTTGGTAATCTGTGCCAGGCAAATGAGTTCCCAGGGTTCATGGGGAGGAAAGGGAGAAAAGGAAAGGAGAACTGACTGTGCAGTTTCGCTCCACATCTGCTGCCAATTTTAAGGAGCCACTAATTCACAAACTATATGGTAAGCACATTTAACTGTTCTAGCATTTTTCTCATGCTTCATGAAAACAGAGATAATAACTGGTAAACCAACTGTAAAATTAAAAGAACTAGATGTTGCCAATAAAGACCATCATTTCAGGAAAATAAATTTGTTTCTTGGAAGCTGCTCTCTAACGTATGCTTTAGGTCCCCACAAGAAAAGCAATTCAACCGGAGAGTAAATTGATCTTGCTCCACTGGTTTATATGAACAGAGCAAAAATATACACCAACAGGTTATCACTTAATAACTCTTTGTTTCCCTAATATTAAATCAATAGCAGGATCACTTGGAGTCATCAAATGTTGAAGTGCAATGTAAAAAGTAATTCAAGGACATATACCCATAGACATACACACAGATACGCACACACTCACTACTGAAGGAATAAACATTTCCAAGGCAAAATGTGCCATCACACTTAAGACACTGTATCTGTCTTCTGAAGACAAGAAACAGTAGCTTAATACCTTCTCACAGAATTCATGGTCCAAAGCATGTGCTAGCATAACTTTTCTCATTTCTGCAGAGGAACTGGCTATATATGCAGTTAGAACAGTATTTTAAAATACACATCAGGTGCCATGTATGCGCAAGTACAGAGAGACGTTTGCAAATGTTGAGGGTTTTGTGGCTGGGTATAAAATCAGGTCCATTTTGCTGATAACCATCAGCAAAGTGAATGTTGCTTTTGGTATTTATATACAGAATTTGAGAAATGGAGACTCTGTTCAAGATCTTTTTTCTTTTCCCTTAGAAGAGAAGTGAGATAGAGTGCTGGGCTGGTTGCTGATTAAACTACAGTTTGGAGAAAAACCCTTATTCTGATATGTACGCAGGCTTCATAACAGCACCTGAGAACTTCAGAACCTAAACTGCTATATATAGTTTCCTCTACTATCAGTGAAGAGAAATAGGCACATCTAAGGCACTTCTCACATGATCTAATTCATATGATTGCACTAGGATAACGAAAATAACACCTGAAATGTTCCTATTTCTTCTTTTTGGCAGATGCCAAAAAAGTAGATGCAACTTATGAAGATAGAAATTATGTATAAGCAAAGATCTTTTCATATTCATTTGGTCTATTGGAATGTGTTAAAGTACAATTTCTTTTGACAATGGTACAGAAGAAGGAAATGCATCTAGAAAATCAAACTACTTTCTCTCCCTTACCTCTAAATTTCTTTGGAAAAAAACTCTCATTTAAATTGAGAAATAGCTCAGGACAAGCTGTGAAGTATTCAGATGCTCTCCCCTCCACTCAAAACACACTCAAAGAATCTCTCTTAGGATCCCCACCTTCCTTATATATAAAGAGAGAATGTTAATAAACTCTCTTACATATCAACAACTGTATCGGTGCTAGCAATATGGGGAATAACAGTATTTTCATTGCCAAAGTCTAAAATAGAAAAGTGAATAAGATACCTGTAACTTCTTTTTCTGTTTCTAACATGTGAAAAAGCACATCAGTGTGAGATGCAGACACTATCCTGTTGTCTGTTTCTTACAGGAAATAGATAGGTCCTAAGGCGATGCCTTGGTTTAACGCTTCTAATACTAAGCATAGTACTAGCTGCACCATCATTCCTGTGGTCAAATTTCCACTCCTAGTGAATGAAAACAAGAAAAAGAAAAGGTTATATTTCAGGGGCATGAATTAATTGGAAAACTGTATTTCCACTACAGTTGATATTAAGCTTTTCCACTGACACCAGAGCTGTGAAATATAGCTGACTCAAGGGGTACAAAAATAGAGGAATATGTTTTCCTGACAACTGACACACAACTTGCTGTCTCCTTAAAGGGCTGCCGGCCATCCGCTCCACTTCCCTGGCTCCCACAGGCACCATGGGTCTCAGCAGCAACGTATGAATTTCAGCAAAGTTTGGCTGCTCAGACCCAGTGCACTTCAGCCATGCGACAGGACTGGTCTCTGGTATCACCTGGTTTCCTGGTTTGGAAATCCAGGTGTCTTCTTCTCTTACTCTAGAAGGAAGTAAAAAAGTAAAAAGCTCTGTAACCCATTTATATTAAATTAAAATTAAATTAAACCAAATTCCTTTTTTTTTTTTTTTTAATAAGGATCAGTGTTAATCCTCATCCACACTGGTGAAAAAGGATGCAGTTTTACTTTTTTTTTTTTTTTTTGTCAGGACCAATGCCTTTATTAGTTCAGATTTTCTTTTAAATTTGAGGTATAGAATAAGTGATTAAAAATGATAAAAGGATAGCATTTATGTTGTGGCTTACTTATGTGGTCTGAGCACTGCAAACATCAACAAATCAATCCCTTTCAACAACCATGACTCTGTATAAACAGTCCATTCAGAGGAGAAGAAACTGAGGCAGAAATGTCACTTTGCAAGAGCCACACATAGGGGCAGATATCAGCTGATCTTTCAGTGTCCTCATTGCCATCATTCCTCCAGAAAAAAAAAAAAAAAAAAAAAAGATNAAAAAAAAAAAAAAAAAAGATTCCTTCATTGGTTTGTCTGCTTATAACCCTATAATTGCCTGTGTGTATGTGTGTGTAAGAAGATTCTAGTGTTTCAAAAAGGAGATGATGCTTCCCTATCTGGAAAGACAACACAGACTGGCTTGAAAAACCTGTGATAAGCACATTTATCCACTAGGGGAGGCTTGGACAAGCTCTTTACTGTAGAAAACCCATTCTTATGCTGAAACCTTCAGTGACTGATTCTCCAAAGTGCAAGCATATGTTACATTCCGCATTTGCGTATGTAGTTATACGGACTGCCAAAAAAGCAGCAGCAAATGGGCAGCTACATGCACAAATGGGCTTTTCAGCAGGTGGTCACTAGATTTCCTGGTGCAACTGGTACATCACAAGGAATTCTGAACCACGAGTCCAGAAAGAAAACTGTGAAACAGGATGTTTTAAAGTTAAACGTATCCTTTACAGAAGAAGGAGCTCAAACACAGGTTAGCAGCTGTTTGCACTTAAAACAGCTCCATCCCCTTTCCATGAGTATCTGGTTCTGCTTTTTCACTCACGTGGACCAGCCTCAGTCATTGATAGGGCTGCAGAAGGTGGAAGGAGCTCCCCTTTCAGGGGAGAGGGACAAGGAAAACTGGATTTTGTGCAGGATTTAAAGCTATGCTTTCAGAAAGCGCAGAACTGGGTGCTATGGCTTGGTTTGGTAACTTTCCCCATGACTCTGTAGCTCTCTGAGGAATGCTCTCTGAGCAGCTCTGACTCATCAGCTTTAATACACACCAAGATGCCACCCTGCTGCTTTTACAGAGTCCATGCTTAAAGTCAGTGCCAAGCAAAACAGTTTATAAATGGTTGAAAATTTTTCCCCATCTCTAACAGCTTTCCACATTTAGAATATTTTCACCTGAAATGACTGTACCTGAGTACACGTGACAGCTATTGCTGATTCACCCAGCCTTTGCACGTTATGCAATCTATTTACTCATCCTCTGGTGCTACCAAGAAGTTACTGGGAAATACAAATACAAAAACTAACCCCAAATCCCAAGTTGCAGTGTACACTTCAAAGAAATATGCACAATTCTTTTCATTGGTTTTGCCCAGTCCTGTTTATTACCAAATGTTTAACAGGATGAAGTTCAACAGATTGAACAGCTAATAGTGGTAAGTATTGAATTTACAATTGAATGCAAAGTGGATGAGTCTATTATATAGCTTGTCCAGGGAATGCATTTATGAGACATCCTCTGATCAAGCAAAGAGAGGGGGCATTTTTGTCTTTTCTCTGTTGCATTGTGAGTTAGTGTTACACTGAAAGACTGGCTTGTATCCAGGAAACAGCAGATGCGGGTGGATAGATTTTTTTTCCTTTACTTTCACTTAAAATAGATCAGTTTCTGGAATTTAATTATTAAAAAAAAATAAATAAATCACCACAATTGTTTCTTTGACAATTAAAAAAATATGAATATAAGCTCAGAAGACTTCCTTTCTATCTCACTGTATCTTTCCTGAATCTGGCTCAGTAAACCACTTTTATATGTGATTTTTGCATGCATTGCAAAGCTCCAAATGTTTCAGAGAGCTTTGAATATTTGCTTTGTTGAGCTGTTTTAATGCAGCTTAATTTAACTTGTACCTACCTTCTCTGGATACCGGAGGACTTGTGGTGGCTTACATTATAACAAGTAAACACGTATCTTGTTGTGATATTGACATTATCCTGATAAGCTGCAATATTTAACTGTTCTTAGTAGCATTCAGGAGAGCTGATACCAGCAAAATAAAATGAATGCTTCCATTTTGTTTCAAAGCAAAGTTCATGAAAATACTTTCCTGTAGTTTCTTTCCTCTCCCTGAAAGTGCTATTATCAGATGAAAATGCAGATAATAGGCTATTCTGCTCTTTTTCTGTTTGGACTGGTAAATTGTTATGTGTGTCCTTTCATCTATTCATAGCACAGAATTATTCTCTCTTAATACTGATATATAGATTTTCAGTGACAAATATAAAATACTAACATATATGCAATCTTCTATAAAGCAGATTTATAAAGAAGTTAAATATCATCATTTTCCCTTGTCACTTGCAAACAGGGCTATGACTTTCCTTAGGCAAATGGAGAAACTGAGGCAGGAAGCAATGAAAAGTCTTTCCTGAGAAAACCAAACCAGGTTTCAGATCTTCAGCTAAATTCTTGGGAAATCATTGGCCAAATACAGAGAGAACTAATGATACGGTGACTTTGAAAAGCAGTCTCCACAATTAAACTAGAATATAATCTATACTTTTACTTAGGAATTTGAAAGTATCTAGTAACTTCAATCTAAAGGAAGAGCAGTCTTCATTTCAATCTCAAGAACATTCCTTCTATGTTATTCAGTGGTGTAACATCTGAGAATGTATTTTATATAATAAGGTAGATTATGATTTACCAGTAACAACTATAGCCATTGATTTAAGTTGATTGATAAAAGATTTCCTTTTTTTTTTTTTCCTCTGGTATGTTGCATGATATATCTCATGTGTTGCCTTGGAACTGAAAACACTTCACTCAGGCATCTATATTTCAGGAATGAGTATTTGGTCTGGATGAGACAAGAACTAGCCCAAATATAAGATAGAATAAAGCAGAATTGCTCCACTGATTAATGTAATTACAGATAAGTACACTATATCCTGACCAATGTAAATAAGTTCCCACATCTTTTATTTTCAGAATTCCTGAGTTGTTTGCAAATCTTCCCTTCTTGCGGCACAACACTGTTTGCTCCCTGTGCTTGGCTCATGTTCTAGCACCTTCTTGTCTAGTAGAACTCTCCCAGCATATCATTGCCAAACTCAGCACAGGAATAGGAACTTCCAGGGATAACCATAAAAAAAAAGCAAAAAGGGAAGAGGAGGATTTGGATCTCTATCCATTGCTAAGCTACACATAACATTTTTTTTTTTCTCTTTTACCAGCATAAGCCTGCTTACACTGATAAGTCTCAACCTCTGAGTGGAGTTGTACAACTCAGTGTGATAATCACTTTAAAGACAGTTACTATAGTAATACCCAAACTTCTAAATAATTAGATTGAGATTTTCTAGCAAGATATTCATAGTACCTTGTAGCTCAGAAGAAACTACTGCTCATTTCTGTACCCAGCTTCTAAGTGTAGGTACTTCAGACCACAATGAGTTGCTTGTAGCAACAGACATCCTATAAGAAGGTGTCTTATTTACGTTCTCATGTACAAGCTGCAGAAACTGAATCATAAATGTATTCAGTTTAAGACAGAATGTAGTAGGCTAGTGTTTGGGATTCAGAACACAATGTTCATAGAAAATGGGAAGTAAAAAGTGTGTTATTAGTTTCCTTTTGTTTTATACTGTTTTATTTTCTGTTTTTATTTTTTTATTAATTTCTATAAATGTATTCCTGCCATTAAGAAAGAAAGAAAGAGAGAAAGAAAGAAATAGACTTTATTTTTTGTTGTGGCTGGTTGATAGTAGAGATGTTATAACACAAACAGATCGTCCCTTTAATGAACAGAGACAATTCACGCAGAGGGAAATATGAAGTTCCCTCTCTATAAGGATCTTTCAGTCCCTGTAATTAGGAATACTGAACTGGACTTAAAGAATAGTCAAAACCCCTTTGAAATGGGACTATATAAAAGGCTTCTTTTGGAAAACATCTGCAAGTTTGCCCTCTCATTCCTCTGCACTTCCAATATCAGTGCTTTGTCCAGTTTCAGCTGTAGGAATCTAGTTTTATTGTTCAAAATTTTATAGATACTATAAATACTACAGATACTACAGAATTTCACCAGAAGGGTCATTCTCACCTTAATACTGACATCTGGCTGGAAAACCATTAGTGTTTTTTTGTTTGTATGTTTGTTTGTTTTTTCCCCCATGGGAGTCCCAGCTTAAACTTTGCTGTGTGTATTTAGGATTATAATAATCACATCCAACATCTGATACATATCTTATCTCTCTCTCTGCCATCTCACCTGACAATGGCTTTTGTCTTTTTATTAGAAATATGGTGTGCAATGAGAGTAACAATATGGATCAACGATGCACTAAGAATGCCTGCAATAGCCTCAGGCATGGCTGTGTGGTCTGTAACTCCTCAAATGAAACACCCTGAACACCCATTCAGAGGTGTGAAATCAAGGAACCAGTGGAATGTGTTCTGCCATTTTTTCAGGCTCTTTTACACACTACTTGCCCAGTATGCCCCTCAGTCCTTCTCCCCCTATATGCGCAGAGCCTTGAAATACTTCTTGAAAAGCACAGTTGCACCCAAGGTGAAAGAAACAGAAATATTTTTCAAAGAATATGATTGCAATTCTCTATTTGTTGCTGCATTTGCAACATGAATAAATCAATTCACAGACAGACAGACAAAGAGGCAGACCAAATTCTACTACCATGCTATGGGCTTGGTATGGCAAAGTGAAGGTGAATGCCAGTCTAGGGTGAATTTTCTCAGCAGTCATTGGTGTAAGAAGGTATTCCTGCCAGATTTCGATAATCATTTAGCTGCTTAATTTGAATTGGAGATAGATAAGTTGGCTATTGTTTGTTTCTAAACTAAATAAAAGCTAGAAAACTAATCTGACACAGTTCAGTTAGGTTATTGATTAGGACTATAAGAGACCATAACCAATTAACAACATAAAATATGCTACTAACACTTTATCTGTTGTGATTCTGAACCAGTTAAAAAGGAGGCCAGCTCAGCATGCCTTTTCAAGCTGCCTTCATATTCTATTTCTTTAAAATATATAGTTTTATAGAATTTAATAAACCAGCATCTGCTTATCTTTAGAGAGAATGTGCAAAAAATATCAACATGTACGAGGCACACAGATTATTATTACTGGTATCCATTTGTCAATTTTAAAAACAGAAATAAAGAAGCAACTAAAAACCATCTATGCTTAGTGGAAGGAAGAAAGTCTTCATATTTATATAAGAGAACCGAAGGTTATATGAAGTTTAATAGGTCTTTTGATGTGGGTGTTAGAGGTCCTGTACAGAGCTTAATATGTCACAGAAAGGACCAGGATACACACCTTTTAAAATATCCCCTTGAAAATATGTCAGTGGTTAAAATAAACCAACCTAAAAAGATGTAAAGTTCGTTCACGGATAATCCCCTTTTTCTTTTTTTTTTCTCCTTTATTCTTTCTTCTTCTTTTTTCCTTTTCTTACCTTTTTTTGTTTGTTTGTTTGTTTGTTTTTCCCCTAACACTCAGTTCATCAATGACCATGATGCAACAGAGAGTTTTCCAAAATCTTTGGTATTTATGAACATACTATGAATCATATACTTATCTATGACTTCTTAATTGATGCTCATGATAGCTGTGATTTCCAGGCAGTGCCCTATCCAGATGCAGAATATGTCAAAAACTGTGTAGTGTGTAACACTTCACAAAAGATAGTATATTCTGATCTCTCTTGATGAAATTTATAAGGTATTTAAATAGTTTTAAAACTGAAAGCTTGTGTTTTACAATATTGTATCCAATGAAGCTGGTAGCATTACAACCCAGTAAAAGAGCAAGTCAGCTGATATTATTGACGTATCCTCTAGAAGTAAAAGAAAATATATCTTTCAGATTTAAGATGTGGCAGATCTCTGGGTGGTTGTCAATGCCTTCTCTCAATGGGAGGCAACATATCTCTCTGCAGAGTGGTATCATATATTTAGAAAGCACACCCGGTGCCAGGTCTCTTCAAAGTAGAAGGCAATAACATAAGTTTTTTGTTGCTCTCTGAGTTACTGTTTTATTCCCATTCTGGTTAGCACAACTTTTCAGTAAGTCCCAACTTCCTCTTCTATCTTATCATTGTTCTCGAAAACTATTGTGTGCGACTTCATAAAAATGATTCCATGCTAGTTGCAGCTACCACTACCGTTATTACAGACCCCAAAAGGCACCAAAAAGAAAAGATAAGGAGAGTTTGTATTATTCTAAGAAGTGATTTGAATAGGTTCATTTTCTGTTTTGGATAGCAAATGTAAGCATTATTTTGTGAGAAACAAAGTAAAGCTTTGGAATTTACTTTAATTGCAAATTGAGATNCTTCCCTTACCTCAAAAGAAAAAAAGAAACAAACACCCATCTAACAGCATTGACACCCCCCCACACCCCACCCCGGCCCCCAAGAAACCATAGTTTTTCTCTACTATCAGGTTTCTTTTGTTACTAAATGCAGTCACCACAAAGCATGGAAAATACAAACATCATGAACAGAACCCCCAAATCTAGTTTCCTTAAACTCTTCGTGATAGCCAGTATATCAAGGATAAAACCTAGGTTTATTGATCATAGAATCATAGAATCACAGAATCATAGAATCATAGAATCATAGCATGGTTTGGGTTGGAAGTGACCTTAAAGATCACCTAGTTCTGACCCCCCTGCCGTGGGCTCCTTTATCAAGCTCCTTTATTTAAATTTGAAATGTTTCCATTGAGAGTCCTCTAGCCATGATCTTAACATGCAAGGCACACACAAACTTGACAAAGGAAATTATTGGAGACAATGTCCCACTGTAATTAAAACAGTGGAAGGGCAGAACATAGAAACTCTCCCACCCACCACTCACCCTTCCCATCCTAATGCAAGTAGAAATACACGCTTTGTAGACCACAAATACCCAGGCTGATTAATTACATGGTTACGCAATATTACTCATGCATTTCTCCTGAAATGTCAAAAGGATTAGGAGCGCCACATCTTTCCTCCCAAACTCTAATCTTAAGGAGCCCCGCTGCAATGAAAACAGTGAAATTACTTTCGTACACTGTCATTTTTACAATAGGGGTAAAAAAGAGCTTTACTAACAGCAAATAATTATACCACTACTTAATGATTGATTTAACATAGAAAACCCATCTAATTCCTTTTGTCATTACAATCTACAGTGCTAACACTCTAACAATGCTGCCTTAGTGGTTCGACACTACATTAGCATTAAGAATAATGCTAATATAAAACATAGCTTAACTTTTACATTGTTAATCCGCATCAGTGCACTA
>VXAL01009175.1:48555-68715 GCA_013399475.1 Chauna torquata
GGGGCTGTGACCCGCGGCCCCGCTCCGGCCGCCGGCGCGGAGCCCGCGCTCGCCTCCCTCACGCCGGTGCCCCCCAGCAGCCGGCTGGGGAGCACGCACCGCTCCCGCCCCGGGGCTGGGAAGAGAAGGCCCCGCTCGCTGCTGCGGCTGACGCCAGGGCCCCGCCGGCTCCAGGAGCCGGCACCGCGGCCCGCGGGCCTACGCCCCCGGCCTGCCTCCCGCAGCGGGCACTGAATTCACCCGCACGCACGCAGGCCTCACCCGCAGCTGGCACATATCAAGTCACATACACACACATACAAGCCCCCAGTTACTGGTCCTTCCCTGAAGCAGCTGGTTTGGGAGCACATAGCATTCCCACTCCAGTGACTGCTAGTAAAAGATCACCACTGGCTCCAATAGCTGGCACCAGTCTTCACTCGCACACACACACAGGTCTCACCAGGAGCTGATGTGTAGTCCTTCAGAACACATACACGTGGGAGAAAGTGTGAATATGTAGACAGAGAGCTAAGAAAAGATTTTAATGAGAAAAAAGGTACAAGAATATAGGACAGACTGCAGTGACCAGGCGCAGGGCTCAGCCAGACAAGTGTACAGACCGCCCCATTCTATATGCAACCGGCCCTTTTCTACCTTTTTCTACCCCCCCACCCCCCCACTTCTTTGTTTCTCCTGCTCCCGCTCCCCTGCACACCCCACGGGGTGCAGAGCTCTGCAGTTTCTGCACCCTCCCAGACCAGACCCCCCTGGTTCACAACTTACCAGCTGCGAAGCCCAGGCTGATCTTCCTTGAAGTGGGCTTGTAGTTTGATAGCCCATCAACTAGTGTGACTGGCAGGTTTGTTTCTTGTTATTGTCTCCCCACGTGGAAGTCCTGGATCCCATTACCCTGCTGGAGTAAACATTCCTACATTCTCACATGCCCTCATGAATTAGTGTAACTGGCCATACTTGATTACCATCACTACCTCCCTTTCTTATTATCCTTTGTCTCATTGGAAAAGGTCTTTGACCAGATACTCTTAAAGGAGAAGGTATTCTCCTTATACATACACTTGCAATCTTTGTGGAGTCATGCCGACTCCTCTTGACCTTTCTGTATTTCCACTGAAGTAATCAGTGTCCTCAAAAATGCAACCAGAAATCTGAGGTCATCAAACCACCCACAGGAGTGTTTTTAGTTGCGATTGGATCAGCTTAAACATGAGATATGGCCACTTCATAAATATTTTATGGAGTGTACATCTTTTCCATATGCCTTTGCTTGTAATTATGATGTGGCTAGCTCAGGGAACTATCACTTTCAGGTTCCACAGTCCAAATTTGCTCAGGGTTTTTGAAATCAGTGAACATTTGTATTAAAAAGACTCTGGGTCTTCTGGTGCTGGGCTTACTTGGTGAGATTCTGTCATCCATATATGTGCATTCAGGAGCTTCTTACTTGGGGAAACCAACTGGCCTTGACTTCTGTGAATTGTTCAAGACACAGTGATCACATTGGTAGCCAGTGGTATGTAGATTGCCACTGATATAATCCCATTCATTTCTCAGAGCTGTAACACAGGCTAATCAGAAGAACAGTTTTTCCTTAGCTATTAGCAACCAGAAGTGATCTATTGTCGCTGGCTAGCAGGAACCTTATCTCCAGAGTGTCAACAACATGTTTTGTATAATGATTTTAAAATATGGTCAGTGCCTTTTTGCTCTGTGTTAATCCTTATAAAATTAATAAAGTATGTTTCCACTGCTGTTAAATTAGCGGTGCAGTTTGCCTAATAAAATATGTTTTGCTGTCTTGGTTTTATGGGCAGTGCAATAAACTACAGTCTTCATAAGCAGCTTGATACAGTACAAGACAAACCTTTACAAGTTTCTGCTTAGATTCTAGTCAAAAATAATAAGGCACAGAATATTTTTAGATTGAAGACCATATGTTAGACAATAGACATTTTGAAAAACACTATGCTTTTGATAATTGCATTCAGGTGCTATTTTCATATTCTGTCCTACATGTGCAAGATATTCACTTGTCAGTTATGAGTGGGAAGAAGGAATATAGATATACGCAATGTGCCAAAAAATACAGAGAGCTGTTAATGTGTTGTGATTTATTAAACTCTTGATCAGTTCTTATATGGCCTCCTCTCCCCACTCCTGAGCCAGAATAAGAGAAAAGATTTCATCTTGCTTATGATTTCTATTACTTTTTTCCACCTATGCATTTATTTTTTTCCAGACAAAATGTTGTGGGGAAAAAAAAAAAAAAAAAAAAGGGTTAAAAATGAAGAATAACTATCTTTTCTGTTTTCTTCACAATAAATAAATAAAAATAAAGCCTTTGACATAAAAGCTAGAATTTTTACATAACTAGGATCTACTTCTAAATGGTATCACAAAGAACAAATCTGTGTCTACTTGGAAGATTAACAATTCTTAAGAAATTGAATACATAAAGTAAACAATTCAAAGGAAATAGGGGCTGAGTCCTGACAGACTGAGGACTGAGCTTGGCCTTGATAAATAGCTCAATATTTTTCTCTAAATCTTTCACAACTAGGTTCCCAGTTACTCTCCTAAAATAATATTTAAACTTATCAATGAAACACATTTAATTTTTTTTTATGGTACAAACACAATCAGCTTTCAGGTGCTGAATCAAAAAAATACCATGGTGGACTTTAGCTCACCTGACTTTTAGGCATCTGCAAGTTAGGGATTTTCTCTAAGTTCACAGCCTTGTGTCTTTCCCTGGTGAATGTAGAGAAACAGCCCTCCATGGAGTACTTTATTGTCTTACATTTATCACCTAATGTGATTCATATTCTTGAAAGACGCCACCCTCAGCTGTCTACTGAAGTTTTCTAGACAACTAATTTAACCTGGCTTGAAGATGCTTAACTTGGAAATGCCTAAAGTTAGGCAAAAAAAAAAAAAAAAAATCCCTCTTTAATGCTTTTGAAGTAGGCATACCCTTAAATCCCATTGCAGTCTCCTAGGGTATTTAAATATGTTTCTTTGGAATTCTTTATTGATTGCAGTTAATCAACTCCTTAAACTAGTTTTGTGAAAGTATCTAAGTTTTGTGTTTGGTTGTGTTTTTGTTGTTGTTGTTATTTGTTTGTTTGTCAGTTTTTGTTTTCATTATTATTATTTTAGGTAAACATGTTTCAGCCAATAAATTGGAACATTTTGATCTTTCTCCAAATTTACTTTGAAAAATCAGATCATCATCTCTAAATTGGTACGGAAATCTTAGAAGACCTTGAAAAAATAAATTTATCTTAGTCTGCAAGAGATTTGTATTTTTTATGTTTTTATTTTTTTCTAGCATTAGGACACATGGGATCATCTGCCAAAATTAAAAGTAGTGTGGTAAAGAGAAAGAAGTGTTTATAATGAGAACTGTTGCGGTTTAACCCAGCAGGCAGCTAAGCACCACACAGCTGTTGGCTCTCCTTCCCTGTCATCCCCTCCAGTGGGATGTGGGAGAGANGAAAAAAAAAAAAAAAAAAAAAAAAAAAAAAAGTAGAAACTCATGGGTTGAGATAAGGATAGCTTAATAGGACAGAAAAGGAAGAGAAGACAATGATGATGATGATAATAATAATAATAAACAAAAATGATAAAAGAATATACAAAGCAGGTGATACACAATGCAGTTGCTCACCACCCACTGACTGATGCCCAGCCTGTCCCCAGGCAGCAGCCCCCCCACCGTACCCAACCACCCCAGCTTTTTTTGCTGAGCATGACGCCATATGACATGGAATATCCCTTTGGCCATTTGGGGTCAGCTGTCCTGACTGAAAAGTCCTTGATTCTGTGTATGCACTGCTCTGCAGCAACTAAAACATTGGTGTGTTATCAGCATTATTCTCATCCTAGATCCAAAACACAGCACCATACCAACTACTAGGAAGAAAATTAACTCTATCCCAGCTGAAACCAGGACAAGAACTTTCAGTTCAGGCTGAAAATGGACAGTCTGCATGATCTTTTCTAACAGCTCATTCACGCCTATACCTGTCTACTCATTCAGAATGCTGTACAGATGAGAAATTAAATGTATCTTGAATTGGTCTGGTGATTTGAGATACTTTCTCTAAGATGGGAGCCTAGTTACAAACTGGCTTTTCCTAGGGTTCACAGCTTAGAAACAAACTTTTGTATGGAAATAATAACAAAATTGTTCCCTGACCTCTAGAATGCAGAGTGCCTTGTAATCGTTTCTAAATTTCTACATCTTCAATAACAGAGTCTTATTCTTAATCAGAAAACCCTTTAGCCTTCTATACTGGTTACTTACAGGAGATACAAAAACAGGTCTTTATAAGAAAAGCAAGGTTTGGGGCTTAGTTTAACAGTGTACTGTACATATGTATTAATCACTGTATTGTTAGAAGGAAAACAATCCAGATTTTCTAGACATCTTGGAGGGCTTAAATGGGGCTAGGTGATGAACTAGATTTATGTGACTTTGGGCAGACAAAAAACAAACATCTAGCTCCATAGTAGATACTAGTCAGTAAAGAAAAGTATGAGTCTTCAGTATAATGCAGGAGTTTACAGGACCTATATTCTGTGTTCAAGCATGACTGTGTTGTCTAAAAATAATAGTATTTAAAGAGATTTTATCCAGGGTAACAATATAATTCCAAATTACTTTTTTAATCATATCAAAGTTAAATCTGTTTGCAGTGCTGAAGACAAGCCAATTCCAATAATGTTAATAAGATTTATGAATATTGTTTCCTCAGGTATAGGATTGATGGAATGCTGAGACGTAATACAAAGGAGACACCTATACTAGAAATTCTGTAAGAGTGGGAAGTCATAGCTCCATCAGGGTGGACTTTGCAAATAGCTTTTCAGTGGTGCTAGATCTGGAATTAAGGGACACCCACACTGCACCACTATGAACATTGGCCAACAGCCTTTGCCTTCAAAAACATTAGTTTCAGGCAAATTTACATAATACTACATGGAGGAGTACGTGATGAAAATGCACAATTAAATGGCAGGTAATAAGATTGTTAAAACACCAACTATTACCTGGATGGTGCATTTAAATTACGTATCTTTTGTCAGTAAAGGAGAGGTGTAAGATTTGATCTTTTTTTCCGCTGACGGAGGTCAGTTTTCTGAAGGAACATTCAAAGGATATCACAGAATCACAGAATGGTTGAGGTTGGAAGGGACGTCTGTAGGTTATCTGGTCCAACACCCCTGCTCAAGCAGGGACACCTAGAGCAAGTTGCCGAGGACCATGTCCAGGCAGCTTTTGAAGATCTCCAATGAAGGAGACTCCACAACTTCTCTGGGCAATCTGTTCCAGTGCTGTCATGGTTTAGGCTGGGATAGAGTTAATTTTCTTTGTAGAAGCTCACACAATGCTCTTTTTTGGATTTTTGATAAAATAGTGGTAACACACCAAGTGCTCTGCTGTTGCAGAGCAGTGCTTACACAGAGCCAAGGACTTTTCTGCTTCTCCTGCTGCCCTGCCAGCAAGGAGGCTGGGGGTGCACAAGGAGCTGGGAGGGGACACAACCAGGGCAGATGACCCAGACTGACCAAAGGGATATTCCACACCATATGACATTATGCTTAGCAGTAAAAGCTGGGGGAAAGAAGGGGGAAGGGGGAGACATTCAGAGTGATGGAGTTTGCCTTTCCAATAAACCATTATGCATGATGAGCCCTGCTTTCCTGGAAGTGGCTGACCACCTGCCTGTCCATGTAGCAAATAAATTCCTTGTTTTGGTTTGCTTGCACATGTGGCTTTTGCTTTACCTAGTAAACTGTCCTTATCTCAGCCCATGAGTTCTCACATGTTAAATTTCTGATTCTCTCCCCCATCCCACCTGGGGAGAGTGAGCGAGTGGCTGTGCGGTAATTAGCTGCCTGCCAGGGTTAAACCACAAGTGCTCTGTCACCTGCACAGTACAGAAGTGCTTCCCAGTGTTTAGACGGAACCTCGTGTTCCAGTTTGTGCCCCTCGTCTCTTGTCCTGTCATTAGACACCAATGAAAAGAGCCTGGCTCCATCTTTTTTGCACCCTCCTGTCAAGTATTTATAGACGTTGTTAAGATCCCCCCTGACCCTACTCTTCTCCAGGCTGAACAGTCCCAGCTCTCTCAGCCTCTTCTCATAGGAGAGGGACCCCGGTCCCTTGATCATCTTGGTGGCCCTCTGCTGGATTCTCTCCAGTATGCCTATGTCTCTCTTTTACTGGGGAGGCCCAGAACTGGACACAGTACTCCAGATGCGGCCACACCAATGCTGAGCAGAACAGCAGGATCACCTCTCTTGACTCGCTGGTGATGCTTTGCCTGATGCAACCAATGATATAGGCTGGATTACCCCTCAATTGAGAACCTGAAGGGACATGGAGGAAGAAAATGTATGGATTTTGACAAGAACTGGCTCAGCTTCCAGAAGGACCTTGCGAGTATTGTTTGCTGCTGCTTTGCTTTATGGATTTTGTTTCCAGTTTTGTAAACAGATATCTTAACCTGACCCTTGCTGGAGTAAACTAGGTTTTTTATTCTTACCAAATCTTTAAGTAATAAAAAGTGATCTCAAAGTTATCTGAAAAGCATTGAGAACTCTTTTTCTTAGGGATCAGTGAACTGTGAAACTCTTTATAAAAGTGTGTCTTGAGGTGTTTGTGTCCTTTCTATGTGTTACCAAAGCCTTATTTGGAAAGAAGCAGGAAATGAGAAAAAAAAAAAAAAAAAGAACCTGATAATAATTACATATATTATAACCACTAACAGGACATTTAAAGGTCAATGTTGCTGGTTTTGGTTCTGTGTAGAAAAGTTAAGCCAAGATTTGTTTTACGTTATCCCTTTGAAATTTAGATCCATCAAGAAGGTTCTCATTGATTTCATTTTCTTTGCACTTTACCACCATCAGCTGTATTGATAGAACAGCTGTGGATAGCTCCAAATAACTCCTGCAATAAAGCAGAAGAAATACATTTTGCTCCATCTAAAGCTTCTCTCTCCAGTTAAGTTTCTCAAAAGGTAAACCTAGCTTCTATAAGGTGATCTTGGTGTCTTCAAGGGGAAATTCCAATTATCAGGCAGGGAATGAGCAGAGGCTGGAATAAAGGATGAGGTGGCTTAGTAAGACAGATAATACACTGCTTCTTTCCTGAATAAAACAGATCAAACAGTAGAAGATTCATTCCTGCTTGTGAATACAGTTGCTGGACTCATTTCATTTAAGTTACTGATTATAATTTCTGAAGTTCTTTGGGGTTTACCTGCTCCTGAATGTAATGTGAGAACTGCAGGCACAGAGCGAAGCTGGAGAGTACACTGTGGGCATAGCAATCATGTCCACCAGCTTCATAAGTAGCAGCTCACTGCTATAGTCTGGAAACACTGGTATAGTTATAACACAGATAGATTCCAGACCAAGGTTAATGAACTATGTGGATTTACTGGTTTGAGGCTCACTAAATTGTAATAGAATCATAGAATTGTAATAGAATCATAGAATCATAGAGTCATAGAATGGCTTGAGTTGGAAGGGACCTTAAAGATCATCTAGTTCCAACCTCCCTGCCATGGGCAGGGATGCCACCCACTAGATCAGGTTGCACAGGACACCGTCCAACCTGGCCTTGAACACCTCAAGAGATGGGGCATCCACAACTTCCCTGGGCAACCTGATCCAGTGCCTCACCACACTCCGAGTGAATAATTTCCTCCTAACATCTAATCTAACTCTCCCCTCTTTTAGTTTAAAAGCATTCCCCCTTGTCCTATCATTATCCGCCGAGTGAAAAGATGCTCTTCATCTTTCTTGTAAGCCCCTTTATGTACTGAAAGGCTGCAATGAGGTCTCCCTGGAGCATTCTCTTCTTCAGGCTGAACATGCCCATCTCTCTCAGCCTTTCTTCATAGAAGAGTGCTCCAGCCCTCTGATGATCCTTGTGGCCCTCCTCTGGACCCACTCGAACAGGTCCACATCTTTCTTGTGTTGGGGGCCCCAGACCTGGATGCAGTACTCCAGGTGGGGCCTCACAAGGGCAGAAGCAGAGGAGGACAATCACCTCCCTCAACCTGCTAGCCATGCCTCTGTTGATGCAGCCCAGGATATAGTTGGCCTTCTGGGCTGTGAACGCACACTGCTGGCTTGTGCTGAGCTTCTCATCCACCAGAACCCCCAAGTCCTTCTCCACAGGGCTGCTGTCAATGAGTTCTTCTCCCAGTCTGTGCTCATGTCTGGGTTTGCCCTGACCGAGGTGCAGCACTTTGCACTTGGACTTGTTGAACCTCATTAGGTTCACATGGGCCCACTTCTCAAGCTTTTCCAGGTCCCTTTGGATAGCATCCCTTCCTTCTGTTGTATCAACTGCACCACTTAGCTTGGCGTCGTCTGCAAACTTGCTGAGGGTGCAGTTGATCCCACTGTCTATGTCATTGATAAAGATATTAAACAGCACCAGTCCCAAGATGGACCCCTGAGGGACACCACTCATGACCAGCTTCTACCTGGAAGTGGAGCCATTGACCACAACTCTCTGGCTGCGGCCAACGAGCCAGTTCCTTATCCACCAAATAGTCCACCCTTCAAACCCACATCTCTCCGACTTAGAGATAAGGATATTGTGTGGGACTGTGTCAAAGCCTTACAGAAGTCCAGGTAGGTGACATTGGTCAGTCTTCCCTTGTTGACTGATGCAGTCATTCCAATATACGTATATATAATACCCACACTGTATTGTATTTTGCTGTGTAGAATTCTTTAGGATTCTATTAGTTGTTGCCTGTGTCTTCATGAAGAACTCCCCAAACCCTCCAAATTTCACAAAATATCACAAATTTGAGAACAAATTTTAGTATGTCTGATGTTTTGTACAGACAATACATTGCTTGCTTTCTGTTCATATGCTTATTCATTTCTTTAATGATAAGGATTCTGTTGCCAAATTAATGAACAATATTTCACTACATGACTTAGATGAATGGTACACAATACGGATAGCAAATATTTGAAAGAACTGTTCATAAGCAAGTCCTATAAAAAAGTATCAAATTACTCATTCTAATAATTATGATTATAAGACTGGCATGGAAACATGATTGATTTTTGACATGTTCAGGCACATGAAATCTTTAAGTGATAATACAGACATTCAAGAACTCAAGTTCTGTATGACTGTATAGATTGCATAGAGATGAATAAAAAGAATATGAAAAATTTTCAAAATATTGTCATTAATGCTTCAACAAACTATTGCTTTCTCAGTGTAATTTCTGACTAAAGACAATTTGAACCACTTGTTGCTCTTACAATATTCTTGTTGTTGCAACTTGTGAAGAAACATCTAGAAAAGAGCAGAAATATTTCATCTACACTGCCAAACATTATATTTTCTTCTCATCAAGGAAAAGCAATAATAGGTATCACATTTAGCATGAAAGTGATCATGCTAATGAGATGATGTCATGATTGTTACAAGATCATTATTCCAAGGACTATGTTAATTCATTCAATAAGCCTTCTGTGAACAGTGTGTGGTGGCAGCCCTGTTGGTACAGCAGCGACTGAACTAGGGACACCCAAAGCTAAAAACCTGATTTGTTTCTTCATGACCTGAAGTTACCTTGCTGGGGAAATAACAAGGCATGTCCTATGTCAGGTCAGCAGAGAGTGGGATCTGTAACTGGAACTGGATAAGCACTTGGTATATCCATCAAATCAACTAAAGCAGTTTTTCTCATAAGTTTTTTTTTTTAACATTTTTACATTTAACAAATGATAAATGCATACTTACTCCTAAATGAATAAATGCATTTGAATGAAAATGCTGTAGGAGTCATTTTAGAAAAAAATGTTGAAATATATTTTTCTTTTAATTTCAGAACCATTTCCTCCAACATTCCTGAGGAAAATATCCCAATAAAGCAAGAAATTGATTTTTTCTGGAACGAACCATAATTCCTAATTAAACAAAATATTTTCTTTAAGAATAATCTGTCTTGCTTTAGCTATAAGAAACACACTTCACTGAGTCTCTTAAATATCTAACAAAATTTTCGTGCTTGAAAAATAATTAGATATTTTCTGAATCTCAGTTTGAGTAGAGCAATCATGCAGGTAATCAATATTTGTTTCTTCTCTCTAATCAATATATGTCTTGAGTATTTTGGTAGATATTATAGACAGGGAAATCTTCCCCTTAAAATCCTCTTAACAAGAGGACACAGGAATTGTGATGAGAAAGTACACTTGGTTGCAGGATATTTTGCTTGTTTAATTCCTGCCCTAGCAGTTCAAAAATAAAGCAGAATACTTGCATTCCCATTAGAGTTTGGGATACAATAGAATTATTGTATTTGAATCAAAGTGAATGAGAATTAAACTGGACTCAGTCTTTACATTCAGCTGTAAAAATGCCAAGCCTACAGAACATACAGTATGATTTGCTATTACTACTGAATAGCAATTTCTTCCAATGCTTATACAGTGCATTTCTTCCTAAGGGTTGCAAAGAAATTTTATTAAGCATGGAAAGAAAAAAAACTTGCTCACCTCCCAATGTCCTCGTTAGTGGTTAATGAAATTCATTCCGTTGTGTCAATGTGTTAACTTTGCAGTTTTCTTTCACAGTTTCCTGTGCTATTTTGTATTTTCAGGTTGAGATGGATCAGAAAACCATGGAGTCTCAAAGACAAAGAGAATGTACTGACTTGGATAATCTCGATATTTTGACATGCTGGCCCTTCGGGCCTAGGAGTGGAGGACATCAGCAGGGAGAAAGATAAGAGAAACACCAATAATTTAAAATGATATTGTGTAATACCACTGCCTCAGCCCCTTACTTTGACCTATGTTGTGCCATTGAAACACAGTGTAGAGCACACTTGGCACAGCAGATCCGTGGTCCCAGAGGCAGGCCTGCCTCTTCTGCCTCTTTATGTAGGATTATTATCCTGCTAATTGATCTACCACACTTCCCTATACCACCAGCCAGCAAACAGGAGCAAGATCTTTCCTGATGCTGAGGAATAAGTTGGCATGTGAAAGCAGACGTCCAAGTTTAGATACATTGTGCTCAGGTATCAAATGTGGTATCTAACTGAACTGCTGAAGTTGAGTATAATTGTCCTTCTCAGCCAATAAGGAGAGAGAAATCCCTCCAGAAGTTCATCATCTTGCACACCTTTAACACAGGTTATAGGATTCATGAATAGCTCTTTGGAAGTGCTTATCTCTTACAGGAAGTTGGTACAACTAGTTGAGCTTAAATTTCTAATTCTGAAGGAGTTAGGTGAGGTGAAGTCAATGCCATGAATTCTACGCTAACAAGAAAATTATATGGTGTTCTGTAAACTGGGTTTTTGTATTATTAAATTAATAAAATACTGTGGGGGAAAAAAAAAAAAGTTGACAGGATAACTGACCACAGAAGATCATGATCTGTGATAAACACGCAGCCATCTCTGCTGGCTGGAAGGAGGACACAGAGAAATTCATGTTCCACAGTACTGGAAGCAAGGGCCTTAAATTCTCTGTTAAGAAGCAGCTAGCAATGACTAGAGATGATCAGTAGGATGGAAAGGAAAATAAAATGAAGAAATAAAAGCAAGAGGACCAACTGAATTTTTTTGTTTTCCCAAAGAGCTAAAGACTCCTGTCCATTGAAAACAGCTCCTGTGAGGCTTAGAATCAGCCGGAATCAGGAATCTGGAATCAGATCTGAGCTGCACATGGAGTGTTGGTTGTGTTCTGTCTGTTCAACACAGTAAAAGATCCTCAACATAAGAGCATATAACAAACCTAAAACAACAAAAACATGCTTCTCACTTGAAGCAAAATGATGTATTTATGAGCTAATGAAGGTAACACACTTTACCAACCTTGGTCCAAAATTTCCCTTTGATGCATTTTTCTTAACGGTTTTCCTAAGTTTTTCTTTTACATTTTTTTTCTTCCTTTTCCCCCCATCCCACCTGCCATTGAATTTATGATTTTTTTTTTCTTGATTCCAAACATAACAAAAGTCTAAAACAATATTTCCCACTTGCCTGCAGAGTGAACAAAGCCTTGAAAGTATAGAGGTGTACCTGCATAGATAGGAACTTTGAAGTTATATTTAATAGGCCAAAACCCCAGCTGATAAGCAACACAGTGATGCTAATTTGTAACAATTAAGTCTCTAACTCCATAGCTGAAGCATGAGCAATCTTTTAAACTTTTGCACATTTATTCAAATTGAATATTGAACATTTATTCAAATTGAATATGTTATCATAAATTCGAGGCCTTCCATGTCAATATTGCTGAAAGCTCCACACTTCTGAAAGCTTTCACACTCCAAAGGATGCCTTGAACCCCATTAATCTGTTATCAATAAACAGGATTTTATTCCCTGCTATGAAGAAAATGATTAGTGATCCTTGATGTGGAAGACAAAAATCAAGGGCTTCTGACAGAAAAAAATAAAACTGATTTTAGCTTGATATCTGTGTGGGCTGAAAAAAGTATGAACCAGGGCTGCTGCTGCTGGAACCTCTTCCCTTTTGAAACAAACAAACAAACAAACAAACAAAAAACACTATTGTTTTTAGAGGAAAGGAAAAGCTCCCTCCACATGGGACAAAGGTAAAGCAGCATGTTTGGTAGGTTCCCTGCACAAGACAGACATTACTGGAAGGAGCAAGGCTACAAATGCGCAGAGTGTATACACCAATAAAAAGATAGCATATAAATAAAGTGCAGGCAGCTGAAAAGGAAAGCTATGTACTAATAAAAAAAACTTCGGTAAAATTAGTAACAGTCCTTGATAATAGAGAGAAGTAAAGATTACATTCATTTTGCAAGTATGACTTACACTTTATTGGACACATTTAAGAATAAGTTCCTTGTCCCAATTATATACTTTAAAAATTAATTGTGCACACCCAATTTCCTCTGCCCCGCTGTTGTCAATACATTGCTGTTGTATGAGGTATGTGTTTATAGCTAAATGTTCATCTTACCATGGGCTTTAGGCTAACATGGTTATAAATTTTAATAAAGCTCTAAGAAGAATGTGAAACAAACTCCAGTTCTGATACTTTCCTTTCCTTTCCTTTCTTTTCCTTTCCTTTCCTTTCTTTTCCTTTCCTTTCCTTTCTTTTCCTTTCCTTTCCTTTCTTTTCCTTTCCTTTCCTTTCTTTTCCTTTCCTTTCCTTTCTTTTCCTTTCCTTTCCTTTCTTTTCCTTTCCTTTCCTTTCTTTTCCTTTCCTTTCCTTTCTTTTCCTTTCCTTTCCTTTCTTTTCCTTTCCTTTCCTTTCTTTTCCTTTCCTTTCCTTTCTTTTCCTTTCCTTTCCTTTCTTTTCCTTTCCTTTCCTTTCTTTTCCTTTCCTTTCCTTTCTTTTCCTTTCCTTTCCTTTCTTTTCCTTTCCTTTCCTTTCTTTTCCTTTCCTTTCCTTTCTTTTCCTTTCCTTTCCTTTCTTTTCCTTTCCTTTCCTTTCCTTCCCTTCCCTTCCCTTTCTAAATCCTTTCCCTTTCCCTTTCCCTTTCTAAATCACTTTCTCTTTTAATGAAAGAAGACTCTAGCTTCAAAGTGGAGGCTTGGCAGTTTGCAGCTAAATGAACAGAAGCAAAGGCTTTGTGGGGAGAAAATTAGCTGATGAAAATTGCTATTGCAAAGTGTATGAGGTAATAGCATAGAAGATGAAGATTCTGAGCTCTGTGCTGTGACTCTATTAAATTTACTTTTGTAAATGCTTGAGGGAAAACAGGAGTTCCTCTGTCCATGTTCAACAGGGCTCATTAGTTCTTGCACAAAAATACAAATTCATGGCTACAGAGGTCCAGGGGGAACTGACTCTAATCTAACCATCTAGGTGGCTGGTTTACATGGGCAATGTTGAAAAAGTCCATATACACCCCTGGCTGTAAAAGTAGTCATATATATTGGCATTTTTGGGTGGAATTCTGCTCCAGACTAGGACATGTCCATTAGGTATCTGTGTGAGGTAGGCTTCAAAGTTCCATGATATTTACATTTTAAATGCCCTGTGGTTTCCCACCTAGTCTTGCATTACTCTTGTCAGGAGGGCACATAAAATTAAGTTATGGACAGGACACTAGTAATGGAACTCATATCATTTATTTTTAGATACCTGTGACAAATATCTATGATTCCTGCTCCTAGGGTGATATTAATATGAAGTATCTTACATGTTTGCCCTGTTCAAGCTGACCATTGAGCTCACTCGTGGCTACATAACCAGTGAATTTTCATAGCTGACGTGCGTTCTTCTGTGTAGACAAATACTTGTTAAGACAAGGTTTGCTGACACTGACAGTTTATGGATAGTACACATATGTCATTTAGCCCTCCAACCCATGACACTAGGCCAGTCACTATGCTTTCTTTGTCTGAGTTGCCCAAATAAGAAAGGATCCCAAACACTAGACCCAGAGAAGGAGTTTTATTGTTAAGGAATATATATGCTTGTCTCCAATAGTTTTCGGACAGATGTTAAAAGATGTTATCACGCAAACTCTCCCGTGGATTCCGAATGCTCCAGATTCCTGATTGCTCAGCAGCCTCCTCTGGGATGGTTCTTGATAAGAAAAATTAAGCAAAAATTACTGTGCTACTTGCAAAGGAAAAATAGGAGTTTCAAGTATAGTGTAAATAAATCTTGAGAGGGCAAGTTCTACAAAATAATGTACCCCAGTCCCTACCTACACAGTACACATTAAAATCATAATATTCTCTGTCACTTTGGACTTAAAAAAAAAAAAAACAGAAACAAAAACAAAAAACAGGTTGTCCCTTGAATAGTAGAATGAATGAAGCACAATTTTGGTTTGGTTTGGTTTGTTTTTCTGAGATTAAGTTCTCTGATATCTAATAATGTGCAAATTCTGACTGCTAACTTTTGTCACTTCGTGCTCTCTCCTAGAGTTTCTCGATATACATATTTTTTGAGGTCCGATAAATATCATGTGACTACTGTTTCCCTCACTAAGCCTGCACAGAGAGAAGTCTCAATTCTACAGCCAGTCACTTATCCTGACGAAACTTGCAAGTACAAAAAATTTCTGAGAGCACAGCCTTTTTGTTAAACTTAGCTGATATTGGTTCAAAGTTACTGGAGAGAGTGACTTTGAGGAGACAGAAATACAGATGCAGATACACAGACATAGAAAGCTGATTGCAGATGCCTTATTTCCTTAGGGAATCAGGCTCACATTGATATAAGTCAGAGATACTTTTTCTTCCCCTGATCAGATTTGCTCACATCTTTTCAATTCATAAGGTACTGCTGGCCGCAGAAACAAAACATAGCTTTAGCTGAACTGAAAGCCACAAGCTAGTGCAAAGTTAAAATAAACACATTTAATATTACAGGAGGTCCTTTCTTGAAATGAGTTTGTATGATGAATCCAATGAAGTACATGTGCCTGGACTGCCTAGAATCATCCTATTTCTCCCACCACAAATTTTCTCTAAGTTTATTGAATTTAATTTTCAATTATGTTCTTTTCAATTCCTTGCTGCAAACTGTTCACTGAACAAGACTAAGATTTCCAGAAACCCTGTGGCAATAAGAAGCACTAGCTTTTGTTGAGAAAATTAGAATATACTGGTTGCGTACGGTATTCCAAAGATAACATACACAGCAATTAATGTTTGAAATAAATGCAAGATACATGTCATTATTTCAGTTTAGGTGCAACACAAGAAGAAAAGGGTTAAATGTGATTTCAGATAGTATAAGAAAACCCTGCTGCTTCAGAAGATGCCAGCTTTTATTTCCTTTTAACATGTATATAGACATGTATATAGATGTCTACAGCCCACCAAAACTCTGAGGAAATGAGGAAGTGTTGTGGTTTAGCCCCGGTAGGCAGCTAAGTGCCACACAGCCGCTCGCTCACCCTCACCAGGTGGGATGGGGAGAGAATCAGAAAGGTAAAAGTGCGAGAACTCATGGGTTGAGATAAAGACAGTTTACTAGGTAAAGCAAAAGCAGCGCGCGCAAGCAAAGCAAAACAAGGAATTCTTTCGCTACTTCCCATGGGCAGGCAGGTGTTCAGCCACTTCCAGGAAGCAGGGCTTGTCACGCGTAATGGTTTCTTGGGAAGACAAACGCCATCACTCTCCACGCCCCCCCTTCCTCCTTCTTTATTCCAGCTTTCATGGCTGAGCATGACGTCGTATAGTGTGGAATATCTCTTTGGTCAGTCTGGGTCACCTGCCCTGGCTATGTCTCCTCCCAGCTCCTTGTGCACCCCCAGCCTCCTCGCTGACAGGGCAGCACAAGAAGCAAAAAAGTCCTTGGCTCTATGTAAATACTGCTCTGCAACAACCAAAAACATCGCCACTATTTTCATCAAAAATCCAAAACACAGCGCTGTGTGAGCCTCTACGAAGAAAATTAACTCTATCCCAGCCAAAACCATGACAGGAAGTCATGGAATCACACATCTTGTTTTGGTCAGTGTTGGAGAGAAGCAATGAAGCAAAGATATATATATATGTATATTTAGGTATATTTAAGTACTTCAGCTGAAGTTGCTGGCGTAAATTTGCTGGTTGCTGCAGCTGAAGGAGAAGGGGAAAAGGAAAAAAGGGATTGAGAGAGCAGGGACAAGGAAGAAAGGAAAGAAGGAAGGAAAGAAAATGATAGAAGCTGACTACTGTATCGGCTGGTTTATTAAACACAATTCAGTATATTCAGTCACTTAGTGCAGGCAGGGTTACGGTATGAATAAAGATGCATACAAATCATGGGAGAATTCATACAGAACAATTGCTTCTCCAGCTGAGTCAAGATTTTAAGACAATTTTTTTTTTTTTTCAACCCCTGGAAATAAATAAATGGGAAAAAACTACAGACAGTACTTTTTGGCACTGGAAAAAGTTCTGACTTAGAATGTGATCTGGCTCACATGTTCAGTGAGAATGGAGACAGAGGGTTGTATCCTAAGGAATCATATGGATTGTATAAGGAATGTCCTCAGACAAATGCTAGGAGAGGGGGGAATAAATAAATNAGAAGGAAAAAGAAAAAAAAAAAAAAAAAAAAAAAGAAAGAGGGCGGGGGGGGGGGGGGGGGGGGAAGAGAGGGAGAGAGGGAAAAGAACCATACTTTAGTGCAAGATACTAGAATGAGTAAAAGGAAAGGAGGACATGTTTAGTCTCACTGAATTCAGTAAACGATTACATAGCAAGGTCTTCATTCAGGGCCCAGGGAGTGATCTACAGCCTGTGTTCTGCAGGAGGTTGGAAAGGAAATTAAAGTGACCTTTTCTAGCTTCAAATTCTACGAATCCAAGTCTGAACCCAGGTTCCCAATGGAAACTAAGTGAGGATTTGGAGTCTTGGGGTAAGCTAACCTATGGATGATGTATGGTTTCACTTTATTTCCATAAAGTCTCCCACCACATTACTAACACAAAACAACTTTCTCACTTGTGACATTCAAAACTTTTCCAGATAGAGGACCAATGGGTATACATAACCACAAGTGTGTCCAGGCTGGAAATGAGAAAAGAGCTTGAAACTATCATGGGACACAGCTTCTGAAGCAATTTTTCAACCAAACTAACGGGATAGGGATGTATTTGAAGATGGAACTTCACATGTTCATGGACAAGACTGAAAAACATGATCATCTACAATAGCATGAAACTGAACTAAGCTGTTGAGATGTGTTCAAGCTTTCCTAAATCACTAGAAATAACAAAATAGATTTTCCAGTGCTACTTAATGACTAAACCCCAGGAAACTTTTCAAAGGTGAGCTGAGTTCTGCATAGCCAAGCACTGCCTTAACACCTTCATATCAAAAATCATGGTGAAAGAGGAAAATCTACATGAGTTGTTTGGAAAAGGAAATCCCCACTTCAATCATTGCATCCCCTTCCCTCCCTCTGTTTGCAGTTAGCTGTCTTCATGGCTCTGTGTTTACATGGAAAACACTCACTGTGCTAGGTACACCAGCCTAGATTTTGGCACCAAACCTAGTTCTGTGCTTTCACACTGGGGTGGAGGGAGAGAATATCGGCATAGAGAGGGTTAATCCTGAAAGACTACAAGGGGGGAAAAAAAATGTGTAGAGTGGGAAATTAGTCAGCAGAGACCTGACAAAGTGCTTCCTACACATGCTGTTCTGTCAGGCTGCACAGCTTCTTCTGCTTCAGAGGTAATTACATAGATTTTCTGTCTTGTACTTGCAAAAACACAGCACAGCACTCCACCACTGCTTGTAGCTCAGTGCTTCAGGGCTCCAGCTGCATGGGGCTGGAAAATGTTTACCCAATTTCTTTTAAGATTTTTAAACCACAATAAGGGATGTGCCTAACTCTTCATCCAAGGGGGGAAATGGAAGAGTCTCCTCCGAAGATGGACTTGGTTGGAGGAAAGGACTTTCTTGTAAAGGAATGTAATTCTCTCTTTGTCAAGCAAACCACTTTTGCCATACTTTAAATCATCCTTTGATGATTAGAGGAGGAATTCAAAAAAATTGTACTCTGATCTGGTTTTCGCATTCCCACAGTTTCAGACCCAGAATCTTGATTTTAAACTCACTGCTAATTTTATTTAGTTGTTTTCTGAGCACCATTTAAGAAATGTGTCCATTCATTTTGATTCGACAGCTACACGTACTGAGTATACATATTCAACATACAGTCAATGTGTTTATCAGTAAAAATAACATACAGGAATGTGCATATTCCCCCCTCCTTACTTCAGTGTGCTTAACTAATTGTTTGATTAATGCAGTACTGAGATGGACATTTAAAATCATATATAAATTCCCTCAAACCAATACTTACAAAGTGCACTTTTGTTAGGTTTTGTGTTAAAAAAGTTAATTGCCCTTAATCATAGTGCAGAAGTCCCTTTCTCTGTGGCACTGCCTTCAGAATAGCTGGAATAGTTCTCATCCTTCCCTCATCCTTCTCTTTTTCCACACTGGTCAAGTTTTCCAGACTTCTGACTATTGAGATCCTCAGAAATCTCTTTTAAAATCAGTTTCCTGTACTGAAACACTGAAATGATGCAGATAAATTGAATTGTATATTTTAAAATATCAAAACTAAAAGGAATATTAACTCTGTTTTTATTTGTAAAGAGAAAGATTCTAGTTAAATTGTGCCTACAGAGACCTGGTTCATTTCTTAGCTATTCCTTCCTTAAAAACTGGGCAAGTCATTGGCTTCAGAGTCACATCTTCACAATGATTGCAGTAGTAGATTATCCCAGTTTCTATTTACATTGCTACTTGATTTCCAACACTAGAGGAATGGATTTGCAACTGAGTGTACTACAAACACCTGAAATAATGAAACCATCATATCTGATGTAAGTAGGACCTTGGATTTATATTTCAGCCCTCAGAATGTTTTCTTCCTTTTTTAATTTCTATCATATTTTCTTTCATCACTGTTATGGCTTATGTACCCTTCTGATACTCCTTCAATCTGTCATCTCCACAGACAAACAGCTACTTTTCCTTGGTGGCAGATATTTGGCTCCTAAACAATTTCTCTTCTCATCGTGACCTTGTTACAGAGAGAGATATCAATGGGAGGGAAAAAGGAAAAGGAAAAAGGAAAAGCAAAAAAAGGGGAAAAGGACAAGGAGAAACACCACTAAGGTAAAAGGTGAGGTTAGACCTCAGTCCTTTAGCAAATGTCAGCTGATTTGTACAGGAACAATACATGGCATGAGGGAGGATCAAAACAAAGCTCAATCATTGAAATTCAGGTTTTTTGTTTTTTTGTGTGTGTGTGTGTGTGGTTTTTTTTTTTTTTTTCCTTTTCCCCCAGGGTTTGGTATTTTCAGGAGTTATTTCTCACCTTTTTTTTTTTCCGGTACACTTAGATTTTTCTGTGTGGGCAGAAGGTGAGAAGCTGACATCATAATTTCACCACTGGTAAACAGGAAAGATTTTCTTTAAAGCAAACACCAAGAATTTATGGTGTGTCTAGATAATTCCAATAATGTTGTATGTGAGATAATTCCAATAAGGAGTTGTTCTCATTTGCTTAGAAATAAAGGCAAATGTATTACAGAAAAGGAATTTGCATTCTGTCTGGTTAATAGTAATTCTCTCTAAATTGAAAAGAGGGATTTGTTTTCTCTCTCTCTTTTTTTTTTTTTTTTTAAAGAAAGGCCTATAAG
>VXAL01009175.1:83358-96852 GCA_013399475.1 Chauna torquata
TAATTTTTTTTTTTTTTTTTTTTGCTGAGAACACTTAAGTTTAGAATAGAGGAAATGGCAGCACTCTCTTTAATCAGAAGAAAAAGTGAGATCATTTGATAAGTACAGCCTAATCCTCAGTGAATGTTCATCAACTTCATAAAACCTAGTTCCAAAGCCTCATGGCCATCCTTCAAGTAGCAATCCTCTCAGTAAGTTTCCATTGAGGATATTGCTCTGGTGCTGCAGAGAGTGCCTTAGAGTTAGCTACAAAACTGCAATGCATCAGTGCACACCTTCAAATAAACCCTGAGAGGTGGAAAGGGAAGCTTCAAGTTGGAAGTCATTTTGTTACTTACAGACAAATTTGACCCAGGTGGCACCTTGGAAGTCAGTGAGAGATGCATACACTGAAGAACTTTTTTTAATTTATTTTATTTTTTATTTTTTTACCAGGAATGAGCAATGAGGAAATCATTTCCAGTAATGAATATGTTTGAGAAAAATAATTGCCTCTTTTACTGTAGACAAGTTAAAAAAAAAAAAANGAGGATATTGCTCTGGTGCTGCAGAGAGTGCCTTAGAGTTAGCTACAAAACTGCAATGCATCAGTGCACACCTTCAAATAAACCCTGAGAGGTGGAAAGGGAAGCTTCAAGTTGGAAGTCATGTTGTTACTTACAGACAAATTTGACCCAGGTGGCACCTTGGAAGTCAGTGAGAGATGCATACACTGAAGAACTTTTTTTTTATTTATTTTATTTTTTATTTTTTTACCAGGAATGAGCAATGAGGAAATCATTTCCAGTAATGAATATGTTTGAGAAAAATAATTGCCTCTTTTACTGTAGACAAGTTAAAAAAAAAAAAAGTGTATAATTATTCTAAACTGAAGAAAAATTTTTTTTACTACTTTGGATATTAGGAAGGGTTACATCAGCAAGGTTTTCATGAAGTCAGTGGAGCTACATGGTGTATCAACTAAGAGTTTTTCTTCTGAGGGCACAGATCTATTTCTACAATGAGACTTTCCTAAGATGCATGTCATAATTGGGATTAGCTAGTAAATTCCCATGACATTGCTTTTAATTCCTGATTGGTTTAGGGTATCAGCATTTCTTGCCTTAAACTCAGTGAATATTCAACAGATTATCAGATTCTTACAGAGTATTTCTGCATCTGAGGGCGAGAAGGGTCACTGGACTGATTTAATGTTTTACCTCTGCAGTTCTCCTTCCCGTGCAATACTCATCACTATTTGAGTCAAATGACAACTCATACCTCACTATCCTCTGTTCATATATTTTGTGGTTATTAGACTCACTTCCAGCATTACTACTATTATGATTTTATTAGCACTATTACAGTAACATTAAGGGGCTACAAATAGGTACTGCACTAAATGCAAACAACTTTTTTTGTCTCAGTTATTCATAACCTTCATATGCAATACACACAGAAAAATAAAATAAATAAATATCTGTACTTAAATTATTAAACAATTCACCCTAATTCAAAGGAGATGTCCAGAGAGGAGATGGAAGCTTTATTCGGATCAGAAGCTAGTTTCAAATATTTTCCTAAAACATGAAAGCAGAAGTGAAGTCCTGGCCTTATTAAGGTTATTGGCTGCTTCACCAATGGATTTTACATGGTCAGGATTCAAAGGCACCTTTTTTTTTTTCCCAGATTTTTTTTTTTTTTTTTACACTGTGCAACTACTCTTTAGCAAATCCGTCAGAGCTGTTTAGTGCAGATTTAGACCCCATACATGAAGATCAAAAAGTTGTCTATGTTGTACTGAGTAAATACAATGTACTGCTTCTGTGAACTATGAAGTCCAGGCTTCTATAACACTTAACTTTGAGAGGGCCTGAAGCTATGTTTTCATAATGTAATTTTCTTCAATTAAAACAACAAAGAAAAACCTACTGGGGGGGGGGAGAAAAAAAAANNNNAAAAAAAAAAAAAAAAAAAGAAGACTCCTCTCTAGCTGCCAGGTTGGAGTCAACTCAAAATCTTCAAACCAGCTGTACTGATACAGCTACAGAGGGAAAGAGAGCTTTCCAGGCTAGGATCTCTCAAGGGACCTAGAGGTGATGCAGTCTTTTTCTTTTCTGTGTCTCTCTATTTTTTTATTTGCCCTACAGTCTCACAAAGTGGGAACACATGAAGTTAAAAGGAATAAGCTTGTCTAACATCTAATAAGAGAAGAATCTGTCACAGCCAGTGATGTGAATGGGAATACAAAAGCTGTAGGCATGTATATTCCTTCAGCAGCAAAAGCACAAGGCAAAAGGTTAGCCTAAGATCCGCTCTCAGTTGCTTTGGAAGCTCTGTTTAATTGTTAGTCACGATGCACTGTGGGCAGAACAATTAGTTGTATCTATATTAGATCTAAGCTGTAATTATTTGTTACATTAATCATGACTAGAGTGAGAATTGAATTAGTCATGAGCATTACGTGGTTTATTTTATTTTGGAAGAGGTCGGAAATGTCCAGTTTTCTTATTAAATACATCTTATTAAAGTGAGGATGTCTGCGAGCCAACATCACACCCAGGGTCTTTCCACCTACTGAACATGCAGAATTTCCGTCCCAGCAGCAGAGCCTAGGAGTGATTTGCATTTACAAAGCCACATGTCAGAGCCAGGGATGAATCCAGACAGTGTGGGTGCAAAGGGTCAGGGAATGAATTGCAGGATGGCTGCAACGGAGTCTCATTAGAGTCCACCAAAGGGTGTTAACAGTCAGCTGCCTCCCTCAACCATGCTTACTCCACTCCAGGTAATCAGTACCCAAACAGATCAATTTACATCCCCCTTTGCAGCCAGAGTGGGATAGGCAGATGGCATTTTGTTCCCATTTCCCTCTACTAGCAACATTTATCACAGGGCATGACTGCTGTGGGACCTTCCCCAGTGCTGGGGCTCCCCCGTTGGCACACATAGCAGTATTTTGGCTCCTGCTCTCCTCTGAGCAGCTGCGGATTCAGGAGGAAGCAGTGCATGCTGGGGAAACAGCTGGGACTGCTGCCTGGCAGCAAACTGCCGTTGCCCCTGTCCCAAAAAGCTAAGGAGAATGGAAGTGACAGTCCCTGGGTCCAGGCAGGGAGGAGGGAGCGAGAGATGGGGATGTTAGTATCCCTAGATAGGTGACAGCATGCATGTCTATGCAGGAGCTGTTTTGAACATGTTGCAGAAGAGGGGAAAAACAAGGCTGGGACAGTGTGCTGGTTGAAGGAGGAGTCGTTCTGACAGCAAGGGAGAGATGGCAAACAGTTTCTATTCCTGGGACAGCTTGTGTGACTTGTCCTGTGGTTTCCCATGTCTGCATGTGTATGCCCACATTTGTGCTGTGCATGCACATCCCTGCACTAATGTGACAGGGCTTTGGGCTGCTGTCTGGGTCAGATTCCTCTTTGCAGGAAGGGGACCTACATTACAAAACTCATTGATTTTGATCCACAGAAACAGTCCCACTGCAGGGGTTGAGACTATTTGTGTGACTAAGTGGGCTCTCTGACATGACAGAGTTTGCCTGAAGCTGCAGGATAATTTTCAGACATCTGCTCCTTGCAGAAAGGGCTTTTTCTCCCACAGACCACAGATTTCAGCGTTTGGGAGTTCCTTCATTACACTTTCCAAGGTGAGTTCATGTATTGCAATCCAGGCAGCAATTTGCCAAATAGATATCAGTGTCTTATAGCAATCCAGAAAAATAATAACATATATATGTATTACTTGATTCTTCTTTATATAACCAAGGTTAGTGGGATTTTTCCCTTTCTTTCTCTCTCTCTCTCTCCCCCCTCCCCTCTTTCGTTGTTAATTAGGAGTGCAACTAAAAACTGGGACAATACTACACCTAAAGTTTTAGGCATTAAAACATGTCCTGTTACTGAGCTGCTTCTATGACCTATCATCACTCTATCTTGCGCTGATGAAATCTGTCAAGTGAAAAATAACCTTAGCAATCTTTTTTTTTTTTTTTAAATAAAAATATGCTCGACTAGTTGAGAGTTATTTGTTTATTATTCTCATTTGTGTGCGGATGGCTGGAATACTACTGAAGGAAAGATAAACTGTCAGGACAAGACTTATTCCTCAATGTAACTCTCAAGGTGCTATGACAAAAGTAACACTTTGGTCATTGTAGCAGCTCCTTCCCCCACATATGAGAAATACTAAAAAGACAGATGATGTTTTGAAAATCTAGTCCATAATATTTACACCTAAAACATCTTTTCAGAGTAAGAGTTGATTCTTATAGTCATAAACTCCTTTGTGAACTCTTCTTGGCATTGCTGCATACATGTGAGAAATACAAAGTCTTGGGGAACACGCCTCTCAGCTTTTTCTCCTAACACTATTTATTTGAAGGCTAAGTATCCCATCATGTCCCCAAGAAGTTACATTTACTGTGAAGGAGCAGGCATGTATATTTCCAATAACAATAGTGACTTAATACTTGATGCACTGACAGCTGCTTGAGTATTTTATTTCTCTTTGTTTATTTGATTGCAGATTCTCTGTAATGGAAAATAGAAGTAAAAAAAAAAAATTAAAAAAAAAAAAAAAAGACAGTTCATGAGTTCTTTTCTACTTTTGAACCAGCCCTAAATAAATTTCAGTATCTGAAACAAAGCTGGTAGTTGACAATTTTCATATTTATATACTTAATCCAAACAGATTGTAATTTCTTCATTAGCACGCCCATTCTGTGCATTTATGAAAACATTTGCGGCATTTGTGAACAGCAAAGAGAAGTGGTTTAGCCACCAAAAGATGAAGCACTAGCTCCAAGTCTTCACTAATGGACAGGTCTCCCACAATTACCACCCAAGTTGAACAGCATCATTCTTGGCACTTTGATTCTTTTTTCCTCTTAGACCTTCATCTGTTTTACCTCATAGGTGAGAGACACATTGTTCCCTTTCGCTGAGAGGTCAGTGTTCAAATGATACTTTCCATGCTCAAGATGAAGGAAGTGGATGTTCGTCTACATAATAGCAGCACACCATGAATCAAACCTGTAGCCTTTTAGTCTGAAAGTTCAAGCCTCAAAAATCTTTGCTGAAGGATTAACACATTTTGGCAATAGGTAACTTTACCAGCAGAGGGAGATATGTCTTCAGGTAGTACATTACTTTAGTACATAATTTGTCTGTTAGAAAACTTGGTTCTGGGTATCCTACACAACATAAGGGTTAAACTTGTGCTAGGGTAATACATAATTTGTCAGGTCCAGAGTAGGTAAGTGGACACTGTAGCACAGGGAGTGGTGTTTGATATAACGCCCAATCAGTTCTCTAAGTAGAAATACATTAATGCAACATAAACAATGGAGTGGTTTGGAATTAAGTATTGTCAAGTACACAAGATTATCTGTAACAATTGAATCTAGGCACTTACAGATCAGTAAACAAATTCTTCAGGGTCTACCACATCAGCTAAAGAGACTTCCTATTGCAGCAAACAAATACAAGACTGTTAAAATCTCCAGACCCCAGTGACCCCAGTGATCATGCTGGCTGGCCACATTCACAACACTCATGTCTGTGGATAGGTATGCATTACCTTTGTGGATAACCAGTGTAAAGGCTTACAACCACTTAGTTGTCCTTTCTGCCTCCCATTGCACCTATTCAGACCATGATATAACCCTCTTCCAGGTTGCAGGGTGCTCTGTTCCCAGTGCAATTCCATTTCCCTAAAATTCAGTTGTCACAGTTGGGCTAGTGAACTGGGGCTGGGGATTCGTTTCCTTTGGTCCTTCTGGTGTTATAATATACATTTATTGCATCATTGCCCTTTAGACCGTCATGTTTATATTATATCTCTTTATTTATGGCAGATTGCCAGCATATGTCCCTGAATGCAATTTTATCTGGTTGCACTTAGGATATTTTTGAAATATGTCAGATATTAGGGATAACATTATTGCTGTTTTAGACACTATGACACTAAAAGGAAATCATCACACAATTGCTCAGTAAGCAACCTCTTAAAAAAAAAAAGAAAGAAAGAAAGAAAGAAAAAAAAAAAAAAAAAAAAAAAAATAAAGTTCCTCTCTTTTGAGCTAGTTTTCCAAGAACAATCTTCATGAAAATGACTCCTAATTTAAAGGAAACTAAACTATTGCTCACCCCACTAGCAGGGCAAATGGCTTTTTTTTGGCCAAATCATAGAAATGAGCTTCCTTAAGTACATTGCACCTTTAAAAGCTGACATTATTGCAGAAAAGCATATACAGCACCTTGTCAGCATGGAATAACTGGGCTCGACCAAGCTGTCATTTCTGACAGGTCGGTGTAATGAGCAAGAGAGCGCTGAGACGGTCAAAAAAGTTTTTTTGTTGTTGTTGCTGTTGGGTGTTTTTTTTTTTTTCTTTAACCCAAATCAGCGAGGTAGAGCTGTTTGGGGTGATAAGACCACACATATGTGTCTCATTACGTGTACGTTATCAAATTGTTGTCGCCCATGCTGTCACACTTAGCCACATTTATGTTTGGGATTCATTTCGTGCAATTTCTTTAAATTCCTAACTTGGGAATAGCAGGAAATCTGATTCTCTGGAGCATCAGGCATTAACTAGCAGGCCTGTTCATGTGTGTTAAATCTACAAGCACTTGCAAAACCACTCACAACGAGAAGCACTAATTGGATCAGATTTTTTGTTTTGCATTTCTTTTTCAGAAATTCCTAAAACACATATTTAAAATTAAAATTATGGAAAAGATGAAAAAGGGGAAAAAAGGTTGGAAATGAGATAAAGACATTTTTATTACAGTAGTAATGATTATGGTATTTTTGTTCAAATCCTCTAAGGAAAGCAGTACAGCAGACTAGATAAGGAAGATTCTCAGGAAAAATTAGAATTTATTTCAACACTCATTTGCCTGGTTTTTTTTTTGTTTTGTTTTGTTTTGTTTTGTTTTGCATATGGTTCTTCACTGCTCTTTGCCTTAGTTCACCAGCATGTCAAGTAAGAATGGTGTTTTCAGTCTTCTTTGTAAAGCATTTTAAGTTGTACAGATGAGAAGCACTTTATAAGAACTAGGGATTAGTAAAAGCACAACAATAAAAAAAGATGAAAGGGATCAGAGGTTAGAATTTAAAACACTAATAATAATCACACTGCCACAGAATTAAGAGCAACAAAAATAAATCCTTTTGAGCTGCAGCTTGAATAGCTGAGTATGGGGGAAGGGGCAAGAAGAACAGAGAAATAAAACCTCCTTTTTGTCAGCTGTCAATATCATCCATACAAAAACACGTACACATATTGTGATGCTGTTTGAATTATGTAAGAAAATTTGAAATAGGGCAGGAAATAGAGGCTATTCATGTGCAGAGAAAGATCAGATAAGTAAATTAAACTATATGTTGAATTCTGCTGTAAGCAGATATCCCTTAAGGCTACAAAAATAATGATTTGATTATCAAAGCGGTAGAATGTGCGGCTCATCTCCCTTTGTGTTACAAGGAGCCTTTCCATTAAATTTGTTGTTAAGTAAAATGTCTACGGGAGACTCATTTTGGATACTGATTATGCACCTCTTAGGAGAGGAACTCATTGTCTCCCCTCCACATGCTACAGTTACATTTCAGCAAGGAGCTGCAAGGTCAAGTCATCAACCCCATGTCTTCGATATACCTGGAATGAGCATATTCTGCCAGCATATTCAATAAAGCAATTACAATAGCATTAATGTAAATGACCAGTGCATCAGATGCAGTGTTGGGGTAGAAGGTGAAAGCATTTTAGCTTATTCTCCCCCAAATTTTAGAAGCTGCTTTATTTCACGTTTCCACAGAAATGAAGGGCAGTCTAACAGGCAACCCATGCCAAAGGATTGTATGAGTGGCATGAAAGGAAGAGGTTGTTGCTGAAGGTTATCTTGATTGCTTTGCCTCAGAACTTGAAGGCAGTTTCATTCATTTTCCAGAGCACTAGATCACTAGAGGTAAGATTCTTAACACCTATGTCCCAGTGTGTGGGAATGGCTAAGTGGAAACAAGGAGTTGCTCTCCTCTTCTATCCTAATGAAGAGGCCACCCCTGATGGGAAAACAATAGTCCATATTCTTATCTGGGCATTGCAGAAGATGCTTGGCAAGGTTGTAACATCTGCTGGATGGATGCATTGTAAGGAATAAAGCAGGTCTTCCTAAGAATGCTGCTCTTTAGTAACATTTGGCAGCTGCTGTGTTCCAGCCGCCCTCTTTGGTTGTGAAATGAAGTCTGCTGGTTGTGAAGAGCAGCTCCGTGTAGAGACAAAAAAAAGTACAAAGCCATGACCAGTTAGATGCTTCCTGCCACAGCACATCATATGTTACAATGAGGTATGGACATGTTACGATTACTTTGGCAATGTGGCTGGTCTTGGGACACCTGCTGCCAAAATAAATCAGGATAGGAGCCTTGCAAGTATGCTGCTAATATGCAACATGAAAGCCCAAGAGCTCCAAGCCTGAGATATTTTGTCTTCTGTGACCTGTGCCCTCATTTCCTTTCTTTGTCCTAGGCTCCTCCTCACCTATTCCTGTTACAGGGGGTGAGGTAAAATCAGATCTCCATCATTTCCTTCTTTGGAGTTCATAAATAATGTTTTATTAGGTGACCACATCAACTTTTTACATTGAAATATTGTCTATTTCATATTAGAGCTCTGATCTCTCTCTCTCTCTCTTTTTTTCTCCAGTAAAGAGCACATCTGAAACACAAAAACCTGGAGGAAGCATTTGGTGATGGGTTTGTGGAGACTTGGCAAGGCCTGCAGAGACTGCAGAGCATCCCACAGCTGCACTAGTAAGGCTTAAACATGACAAGATTCATGCTAGACTAAATTTCAGTAGTAGCTCAGCTTAACATCTGATTAACTTCTGGAAGGAATGAACTCCAGAGGCAAAGCTAACTTGGATGTCCTATATCTCTTTATCTGCAGGGTCCCGGAGGAGGAAGGAAGTTAGCAGGGTAGGACATGTGGCCAGACTTCCACTGATGCTCTGCCAGAAACTGGACAAATCTGAGCATAAATCTCATAAATAATCTTCAAGTCCCATTAGAGTTGTTGGTTCAAATACTGCTGTCAGATCTAGCCACTGACCTCATGGGGTTCCATTGACATGTATGGGATTTCACAGGCAGAAAGGAGATCAAGACTAACCTAGGTTTCCTAAACTGTATTTTCCTTCCTTTCCTCTTCCTTTTCTTCATTCCATTCTTTATTCATTCCATCTTACTTGGTTCCATTAAAAAAGTTCACAATATTAATTTTTGATCATTAAAACTATATAAATAGTATCACAAGAAATGCGCAGAATTTGATCTGGCACAGGTTTGAATAGGGAAATGATCACATGAGAAGTAAAAAGTGACATCAGTATGGTGCCCTGCAACTTAATACGAGTTCTGAATGCCCTGTCTCCACAGCTGCATTGCGATTACCTCTGTCCCACCTCCTGCTTGCAGGACAATATGTCTAACAGGTAACAATGTGAGGGGAAGTGGCAGCAAAGAGTTGCTTCTTCTGACTCTCACTTCTGCAGATAGCTGAGTTCACAACTTACCCCGAAGTGATTAGAGACATAAAAATCCCCCCCTCCCTCCTTCTCGCAATTGCTAATTTAAGCAGGACGTGAGGTGAGTTCTTTCAAAGAGTGAACCTGACCCTTCACCTCTCCAGCACTACCCGTGGCTGTTGCAAAGCAATTGTGCCCGTCAATGGAGAACAGAGAGCAGTAAAAGTAATGAGAAAAGTAATAAGAGTTAAAACAAAGGTAGATGGACCTCAAACGAAAACAGGAAGATTTAGGATACCTGGAGAAAGACAAGTCAGCATTATATAGAGACGAATTAATACTTTGGGATTAAACTGTGTGTGAAGGGTAGGGGCATAGTGCACTAAAAATAGGAACGGGGTAATTTAGAAGCTAATCAAGCTCTGTCACAGACAAAATTAATAAGTAAAAAAACTTTTAACAAGACATTAGCCATCTGAAGAACCTAGAAGGCCTGTGGAGGAGGATATTGTATCAGAAGGTGTTATTAACACTGCTATTATTAGATTGGCTATGATTAACAGGACTTGGTAGGAAAGAAGCAAGGTGAAGTTTAGAAGTGCAGTGGTGGATCACCCAGAATGTCATTACAGAGGTGAAAATTGCAAAAAGGAGCAGGAAATAGAAGATATAATTTTGGTAAACGATAGGTGGAAAGACAGTGAAGTGTTTTGACCTCCTCCGTACTGTGTGAAGATAAGTGTACCTTGGTGAGCAAGACGAAGCAGATGAGGTGGTTGTTTTCTTTTCTGTCCTTGTTTTATTGCCATAATACAGTGGTTAACATTTGTAAAATTGTGAAGTTGTGACTTCAATAGACAGAAGACCTCTACAGGCTCATTACAGGTTACTATGATTGCATCTGTCTGCATTTTGTTTGTTTGTTTGTTTGTTTTTCTGCAATGACTTGTAATTGGGATTTCACTAGAACTGAGAGCCAGGTATTCAACTGCTGTAAAATACTGATACTTCACTGAAATCAGTGGAAGTGAACTGGTTTTCACAGTTCGGAATCAGACCCTGTGATTTAGCATTCATTTTGAAAGCAGAGTGGAAAGATACAAGAGATTACCATAAAGAACTGACAATTTTCTGTAGAACAGGCCTGATTGTGATCACCAGATGAAGAAGTAATGTGCTAAGTGTCAAAAGGAGGCATGATGCCCAACCCAGTGGGCAATAGGGAAAAAGATCTCTGGCTCCCCACGTTGATTCCCAAGCATCTCCCAGACAGTGTCCTAGATGGAGACCTCTGGACACCTCTTATTTTCCTTTGTTCTAATTAAAAATAGAAAGACATTTGCTCAGAAACACAGCCATTTCTCTCTCTCTCTCTCTCTCAATGTGAGATTTATTGGGTTTGCTTCTACTTTGGACTATGAGCATTTTGGATCAGAGGCTACCTTTTTCTGAGGTTTCCTTACTGTTGTTTCTCAGCAGCACATAATCAGCTATTCCAAATGACCCCTTCTGCTCCTCCAGAACCCTCTCGATCTGTTACCAATTCTGCTTGCCGTTAGTCTGACCTTTCAAAATAAAAAACTTACTTAGTCAGTAGGCACTTTTTTCCTTTGCTTTGGTTAGGCACAGAAGAGCCTTAACTAATCAGGAACATGTAGACTGTACTTAATGCAGATGGGTATTATTAATAAAGAACTGCATTTCACCTGGAAAAGAGCTGATGTTTCAGCACTCCAGCACTGCCACATTTAATTTCCACCCCTTAAGGCAGATTCTTTAGTCTCTGGTGCCAATCAGGAGTGATTTCCCTGAACTAAGTGCTATTAGATGGAGAGTAAACCCGGCTGTGAGATCCAAATCTATTCGCCTGCATCCACTAGGTTTTAACCATGCACTGATCACCAGGGTATGCAGGCTCCGTTATACCTGCAGAGACAATTTGACAGGTGACACTATGACAGCGACATCGCTGCTGACTGCCAGCTAAGTCCCTGGCTCTGGAGTGGCAAGACCACTGAAAAACTCAGCACATCACCTCTTCCCTGCCTGCAGGTGCTCGTTGCGTTTCGGCTAGGTACAGGCATCCTCCTCTCCCTGCAAATTGCATTACACTCTCTGTTTTTTGATGGAAAGTGGTAGTGAACCTGTAGAGCCCTGAAACACATAATATGCATGGCTGCTGTTTTACACTTGTAACATCTTGTATGCACTGAAATGTACAGCTGTTTACACTTGTAGCTCTGTCAAGTAAACAAGTGATGATTTCTTGTGATAGAAGGGAAATTGGCACGGGGCTGCTATTCACTCACCTACAGACTGGCAACCCCTGGCGGTGGAAATCATTCCTTAGGCACTGAATTGGCTTCATGCACGCTGCTGTTGGCTGCATCTGTACCTCTCGGAAAAGGCAGGAGCCGAGCATCTGATGGGCTCTATCTCCTGCCACAGCTACCCATGTGAGCATCTTGCAAGCAGCCTGAGCAGTGGCTATGCCAGGCTTTTGGTATGCATGTCTGTGCTGGGCACCCTCAGGTGAGCTCTTCTCCTCCAGGAGCTGTAGGGCCTTACCCAAACTGCTTGCCAGTCTCCACAGGAGAGGAGCTTGGAAATGTCTTTGTCTCCTAAAGACTCCGTTGAAACTTTTAACATTAGTGAAAATGATTAGAAATCCTAAAATAACTGAGTCTAGATGATCTTTTCAGGGATGAAATAGAGGGACTATCCAGTAAAGCTAGCAAGCAACAAGATCATAGATGTTATTTTACAACTGTGTATGGTTGACATTGGGATCACTTTGCAACAGAAAGTTAATGTATACTAAAAGCTGGCATGAGTTCTCAGGGAAGCTGGACACACCCATGGAAATGAAATATTTAAAATATTAAGAAAAACAAAGAAACCATTTCTGTCTGAGCAAGCTGATCTGCAAATCTTTGGAAGCTGGGGGAGTATTTGGGGAAATGTGTGCTTGCCATGTTGTTAAATGCTTACCCTTTCTACATGTGTATGTGCTTGTCCTGCTCCTATCCTCATACACAGACCTCTGCTTCTGATTATAGCTGAAGACAGGATATGGGACTAAATGGTCCTTTGCTTGACAACTGTTTTTAAATTCTCCTCAAATCTTCACTGTACTGAAAATCAAATACCTCAGTATATCACAGTCCCTGTCCAAGAGAAATTGTAGTCTGCATTAAAAACTGTAAATTTGTTTTTTTTTTTTTTTTTTTCCTACCTTTTTTTCTGGCCCATAATTGCACTAGCTGGACAAGCAAGAAGAATCATATTTGGTCTTCATGGCAGCCTCTGTTTCCACTTAAAACAAGGCAAAACAAAACAAAAAAAACTGAAAATATTCCTCTATACAGAATTATATATTTCTACCATCAAGAGCTGTCCACCAGCAGCACAGCATAACACAACTGACACATAGGAGTGTAAAATACAAGAAAACAGACATTTCCAGAAGTGTCAGGGAGAGCTGAGGTGCTCCAACCCTTGGAACATGGCTCACAGCTTTACCTGTAAGGAGCGACATGATGTATAAAGCCAAATGAGCTGGTGCTAGTGATGGGATGTCCCACACTGCACCCACCACGAGGACAACAGCTGGAGAGAGTGCAGCAGCAGGGGTTTAGGGGAAGATACAAGAGGCCTTAAGCTGGACAGCTGTGGAGTGAAAATCAAAAAGTCACGTTCCCTTCCAAGAGCTTATGGCTTTGGTAATGGCTGAAGATGCTTTGTGTGAAACTTAATGAAAAATTCTACTGATTCTTTTTTTTTCTTTTTTTTTTTTTTTAATATTTATAAGAAGAAACAGAACAGAGCAAAATAATGAAGCAACAGGCTATATTTCAATTCCGTTTTAATATCGGGGTAGGGGGTGAGGAGGGTGGGGAAATATGTGTGTTATTTTCCAGAATTAAGGTTTTTGGCTTACAGTTTTGGGAGACTTTTTTTTTTTTTTTTTTTTTTTTTTTTTGTGGTG
>VXAL01009175.1:121992-144007 GCA_013399475.1 Chauna torquata
GTCCCTTTTGGAGCCGGCTGGAGCTGGCTCTTATCTGACATGGGGCAGCTTCTGGAATCTTCTCACAGAATCCACCCCTGTGGCCCCCCTGCTACCAAACGTAAACCCAATACAGCTAGGAAACTTTATAGATACACAAGAGCAAAAACAGTAATGGTATTATGATTCTTCTGCTAAACTGTGCTAATAACTCTTTAATTGTATTCTAATATGTCATGGTAAAAATGGTGCAAGTAAAACAGCTATTTTAGATTAAGCCCAGAAATATATATTAATGGATTACTCGCTGTGATTGAAGGTTGTTCTACTTTGCAAATGTTTTTGACAGTAACAGTATTTAAAAAGCAGGTTGGGATTGTGTTTTATTTAATTGATATGTTTTTAGGTAAGTGTAGATATTTAAAATTCTCTGAGTTTAATGTCAAAGAGACATTTCCAACAACATAATCTTTTCCCTTTTGAGCCATGGGCTAAGACAATTGTTTTGTATTACAGCTTTTAGAAGGACATTAAAGTCTCCAAACAAGACTTCAATGTCATTCAAACAATGCAGACTTTAGCATGTTTGTAAACCAGACATTTCAAAAGTCATCCTTAACAACCTTCCTGTCTGTCCATCCACATTTCCATCCTAAACTTTGAAGCTTCAACTGCCAACAACCTGACTATATATATATATATAAATCTCTTTTACTTGCAGACTGCAATCCAGTCAATTTCTTACTTAGTAAGGAACTTAAAGTAAGTAGTCTGAACTTCTTTAGTTTCTAATTATAAAGAATGTTTTCAACACCTCTGATCATTTGGTAGCCATAAAATCATATAATACTTTGATTCCAATGGAACCATTAGATTTTCTAGTCCCATAGCCTCCATTAATAAATCCCTTAGTTTTTGTCTGGTTGTTCCTATGTTCAGTATAGCAGCCTACATTATATCAAATATTGTCTAGAAATGTCTGCGTTGCTGAATGAAACCCACCAAGAAACAGTACTGTCTCCTTTAATAGTTTCTTCCAAAATTTGTTTAGCCTAACCTTGTTAAAAACATGAGCCTGACTTCTCATTTGAATTTCACTTCAATGTTCAGCTGTTGACGTTGTTGTCTTTCTCTGTTCAACTCAACACACTTCCAAATGTGCAGGATTCTTTTCTTTTCTTTTCTTCTTTTCTTTTCTTTTCTTCTTTTCTTTTCTTTTCTTCTTTTCTTTTCTTTTCTTCTTTTCTTTTCTTTTCTTCTTTTCTTTTCTTTTCTTCTTTTCTTTTCTTTTCTTCTTTTCTTTTCTTTTCTTCTTTTCTTTTCTTTTCTTCTTTTCTTTTCTTTTCTTCTTTTCTTTTCTTTTCTTCTTTTCTTTTCTTTTCTTCTTTTCTTTTCTTTTCTTCTTTTCTTTTCTTTTTTTCTCTTTTCTCTTTTCTTTTCTTTCCTTTCCAGGAATTCTTCCAGTCCTTATTTTTTTGTGACCCCTCTCTACACTTAAGACTCAGTGCACAATATGGATGTTGAAAGAATCAGTCTTGTGGATATTTTAGTTCAAGATTTGTGGAAAAAGACATGTCTCAGATAGAAAGAATTTAAAAAATCTTCTCATCTCATGGGCAGTAGAAGCTATCCTATTAATAAGTAGGAAAACAGAGGAGGATATTAGAAGCAGAAGGCACTGAACTAAGTAAGAAATCAATAGCCTTCAAAATCCAAATTGTAGAATACAATTTGATAGTTCCCTCCATAACTTTAGCATGTGGACTGGGGAACTGACTAAGGCATATACTGTTCTCATCTCCACTGACTGTAGAATGTCAAGGCCTGATGATCTGCTTTATTTAGCTCATTCTTAAATTGAGGCTCTAATATAAGATATCTGCAACCATTCTGGTAATAAATAGGTCTATATCAGATCCATTTTGCTGGAAATGCAGCCCTGAGTATTCAGCAGGTAGCACAGAGCTCCCTACTTTGCATAAAAGCCCGTTGTTTATAATAGTTCTCTGTGATGTTCTGCTACTATAGACTATTGCATAGATAGCACATATGTTAGCAATATGTTAACATTTACATTATTTTGTCTACACTAGAGCATTAGGAATTATTCTGGTTGTGTTAGTTGGTAATTTTGAACAGCACATTTTAAAGTCATAATCACAAAAAGCCACATAGACAGCATTAAATAAGAAATCTTAGGGTGCTGTTTAGGGCTTTCTAATGCAAAGCATAGAGCATTGCTGTGAAAAGCTGAATGTCATCTTCTTTCAAGGAAGCACCAAGAGAGCTCTGAACTGATAATGAACTGGTAATATCCAACTGTTAAGAACAAATCCAAAGCCCAGTGACATCAGTAGAGAAACCTCAGTTCATGGGGCCTGGTCTGGATACTTAGGCACGTTCAGAAAAGCACTTGCACATATGCAGATGGTCCTCATTCTGCAAATCATTTAAGGACACACTGAACTTTCAGTAAGTGCTCACATCACCATTGTAGTCAATTTAAGCATATTTTGAAGTGGTTTGTTGAACTGGGAGAAAATGATGAATCTGGGCTTCAGTGAATTCTATGGAAATGCATGATGTACTTAAATTTAACATATTTATGTAGTAAACTCTCAAATTTCTCCACTGAGTCCAATTCAAAAATGAATAAAACATAACCTCTGGCCCTGTGCTTCTTTTAAGCTACCAAGGCCAAGCAGCCCAGAAGCTAAATGGTTACCTATCGCTATGCCAGTCTTTTCCTCAAATCCCAGCTGGAATTTTCAACTTAATGGAGACTAAACTTCTGTATTCAGCTTTCTATTCATCGCTATCCAAGTGAATAGAAAGCAGCAAATGGATCTTTGGTGGGGAAAGAAAAAGAATTAATAAATTTGTTAATTTTATTTGCACTGTTTCTGACTAGATCAATTCATATGCCCTCAGATTATGATTGCCTTCATATAAGTTGGACTCAAAAGTTGACAACTTCCATAAACTCTCTGTCAATGAGAAATACCAGTTACGTGTAAAATTTAGTGCTTAATACAGTTTTTATTTTATTGCTAAATGGTTCTGCATAGCTGAGATGATTTAAGCAGTCAGTAAGTTTCAAGGGAAAGTAGATAGTAAAATGAAGAACAATGCCTTTTTCTTCTCTGTAGCTCCTAACTTTGCCAAGAGATGTATTTCTTCTCCGTCTGTTTTTGTAGCAGGAACTCAATACTGTGAAGTAAGGAAAAAAAAATAATCTACCATTAACTTTTTAAAAGGCAGACTTCTGTTCTGTTTTATTCAAATATGCATACAGGGAAAAAATAATCATGCAGTATTTCTACTTGAATGAGATTTATGGGCCCCTTCTGACAACCACCTGCATGTTGAAATGTACTTAATTCTGTGAGTGATCTCCAGAACTTTGTGTTTGTTTCCAACCATCTTATGTCTTATGATGCCAAATTCTGTAACTCTGCTTGCTGGTGTTCAGTAAAGAAAATGAAATGAATTTATCCATTCTGAAAATATCCAGGGTCTCTGCTGCTATTGTTAAATCCTTAATATTGTAAACGCTGGTATATCAGATTTACCTAGGAAATCAAATGGGATGGATCACAAATATGAAATAATATAGCTAAACATTAGGTATATAGCTATAGGCATTAATGCATTGCTCTCTGGTGCACAGTTGTGTGGACTAGAGAGAAAACCACTGCTCCAAACATGCATTTTTAGGCACTTTCGGTCTCACTAACTGTTGTCAAAGGCAGCAAGAATATCATGCTGAATACAGTGCAGATGATACCATTAAGTAATTGGTATTATTAAAAGTGGCTTTCTTCTCATTGTGAAATCCAGCTTCCTGTAAGTTAATAACTCAAGGAAGTGAATGGCTAAAAGAAGTGATACTGAAGGGAATATCTTTCTTCAGATCAGAATCTGGATGAGGAGGAAAACTTAAATGGATATACTGCAATTAAGGATTTTATTATTATTATTATTAAACATTCTTTGTAAAGACTTTTTTAAAAAAGGCAGTGAAAATGTGTCATTATGTAAACTATTTTTCTTCAACTATGGCAGGAAGCCAGATGAAAAGAGGTTAGAAAAGAAGGTGGCTCTGGCAAAAGTTTTGCAGACGTGCAGTATTAGAGGGGATGACTTCAGAGGTATTATTTTACAAAACAAAACAAATATACAACACCTGCATTAATAGAAAGTGACTCTTAGAGATATTTACCACAGTCACCTGTCATCTATATATACCAGTATCTAGGGTGTGGGAGATTTTCACTAAAGGCAAGTTTCAGGGAGGGCCTGAAGCTATAGGATAAATTTTGCAAGCATTTACACAGAGACCCTTGAGATCTATATAAAGTCATGAACATAGACCTACTTTAAGGCTTTCTGTCACTTGGGTAGCCCTTACACTCGCCAGATTTGTTATGATACAAGAGACTTCACAGCTGAATATGTGTTGTCCATTTAAGACTGAGCAGCGCATTGCATTGCAGCCTGTGACACACCATTTTGCTCATATAAATAAAATTCACACTCTGTAAGTGCAATTAAAAATTCAAAGAGGAGGTGTCCTAATACCAGCTGATATTGCCCTAGGCTGGCTATCAAGTACCAACTACTGTGTCAGCTATCAAACATATTTTGCTGAGGGAAAAGAATAACGTTTAACAGATATCATGCTGTCCTGTAAGCAACAGTTGGAATTCATTTTAGCTCTGCACAGCTGCATAAATGCAAATAGTGGCATATGCATATCCAGGAGTTATATGTCTGTTAATCCTGTATAGTAATAACACAACTTAAGCTATATAATAATGATATTTTTAATATATGTACTTCTATATGCACGTACATACCTAAGTAAGCACCCATACACAGATGTATTTGAAAATACATAGCCATGATCATAGTAAAGATACATTGCTTTTCATTTTTAGATTAGAAAAAATAAAGAAAGTAGGTGTGAACCTAGCTGTTTTACAGCTCTAGAAGTAAAAGTGTAAAGCTGTGAAACAAGTTACATAGTAAGTCACTTGCTAAACTGGGGAAAACTAACAAATCAACAACAACAACAAAGAAAAACAAAACAAAACAAATATGTGTTTTTCAGCCCCAGGCTCCTTTTATCCGCTTGGCATCATTGCTTTTCCTAATTCAAGAAAAGCATGACAAAACCTGGCTAAAGTGTTCACTCCACTGTCATGATTAAAACAACAGCAACAACAACAACAAAAACCAAATAGCAATAACAAACAAACAAACAAACAAAAAACACTGTGAAACAAAGACTAATATCAGCAAAAAGATTGAGCATGGGCTGTAGGTCTCACAGCCATTTGTACCAGGGCTGTTCTCCTCCTCCTCACTCCCTGATAATTAACCATCATTTCTGCACTTCCTCATCTTCTTTGTATTGATCTTTCATCATATAATGGGTGCAAACAGCAAAAGGAAGGCTTAATAACAAACATTAAAATGAATAAATAATTACAGCCACAAATCTTCCTCAACCAACTGATTATTTGTTCAGTGACAATATTACAAGGAATTGGCTTTACATAATTTAAAAGGACACTAGCAAGCAGGGATTTTTTAAATAGCATTTTTCCTCTCTATCTTCTTGGGGGAGGGGGGAACGGGGAAAATTTCTTTTTCTAAAAGATAGCACAGGCTTCACTTCCTAATCACTTTTTTTTGATAAAACTTCTTTTTTTTTAAATCTGTTTTTTTTTTTTTTTTTTTTTTTTTTTTTTTTGATATTCAGTACATTTCTGAGGAGGAAAAAATGGCCTGTGGGCAGTCAAGTATTTCTCAAAGATCTGCCAGAACATTGATCCAATGTGTACCTGTGCCCCATTTGCTGTCCTGAACTTGGCTCTCTGACAGGTCTGAAGGACCAGAGCTCTGAGTAGGCTGGTGAGAGCAGAAGAAAGACTAAAGCAGAGGTCAGGGGGAGAGGCATTGGATGAGGAGGAAACGTCATACTTGTCCCTTCCTTCTTATGAGCAGTACTGCTGTGGCATGCTCATGGCCACATGATGGGACAGGAACAGGAGCAACTCTCAAGCTCCTGCAACTGGCAGAGTCAAGGACCCTCCTACCTCCTCTGCAGGACAGAACTCAAGCTTGTGCCCTGGCAATTCCTTAGTTTACTAGGATAGATAAGACTTTTGTGCAAGTAGTTCAGAATTAGCAACAAGGGCTCAGTTTGACTTGGAAATGCGGCTCAGTGTCATTTCAGAAGGTGAGTGTGAGGGAATATCTGCCCCTAATGTGGGAATTCTGTGCCACTGGGACATGACAGATCCCCAGTACATGCTTGATAGACTCTGTTTAATTCAGAAATTCACCTTAATGCAATCACTCTTACCATGGAGACGCAGGTGTCAGCATCATCAGTGCCATGAAAGTTTGCTCTTGCCTCTGTCTTCAATGGTCTCTGACCTGAGTGCACCCCATTAACTACCTCAGAGCTGTCAGGGGGTGCCTGATAGGAGCATCTATCTGTGACATGTCCCAGACCCCTGAAATAAGAATTATTGTGAATATTTTGAACCAAGATTTTGAAGGCAAGAGGTCAAGTGTACTTTTTCATTAATGTACTTCTCTTTCAGAAAGCTCCGTAACTTGATGTCCACATGTTGAAGAAGTAATGACCTGAAAATGGCACAATTTACAGTATGATATGCTGGCAGAAAGTTTTCTAACACCTCCCAGAAGTGCAGTTTTCAGAAACCCACTGTACATAAACATAAAGGTCTGCAATCTGTCAGTTAATATTAATGTGGTCATTTGCTGGTAAGTTGTAATAACATGATGCACATGGGACTTGCTATACTGACCTTTTTGGTGGAAGTGATTCATTAAATGGTCACTCATTTAGACAGCAGTAACTATTTGCACAGCTATTAACATTTTAGAACTTAACTAGGTATTTATTGCTTTCAAAAAGAAATTTTTGCCAAGGTTAGCTGAAGAACGGATTTTTCATTATTCAATAAAGGAAAGAATTTGAAATTCAGGAGCATCAATTACAAAGGGGTGGGACATTTTGTCTGAAATGTCTACCTTCAGATTAGTCTAAATGGCTGAGCTATTATCTGGGTGCTTTTGAGCCCATGGCTACAAATCACTATTTTAACTGTCAAAGGCTAATATAAAATTTCTTTCTTTCCTGTGCTTTGTTTTTCCCTCCTTCACCCCCACATCATTTAAAGAGTAGAGAGAAAGCATGGAAAGTGGTGAGAGCTGTTAAATCACCAATAATATACCACTAAACCAAGAGACAACAGCTTCAGTAGGTGCCTGCTTCTGTCATCAGGTTTACTGACTTCTACTAATCTGGTTCTAAATCTGACAGAAAACCAAGGTCAAGTACAGATACAACAATTCCTATTGGACCACACTGATTTCAGCAAAATTCTAACAGAAACAAAGTAATTTTCCCTGATGCTCTGATGGGTGCCAGATACTTTTTCTTTCAGTTTGCCTTCAACAGATCTGGGACTCCATCTACCATAGACTGAAGACATAGTCTTTCCATTTTGTGGAAAATCTTGAAATTTGGATGAAATAGAGAAGATATTTTGGACTTAAAGTATGTAGGAGAGTCCTTGGTGAATGCAGCAAGGGTTCAGTCTGGACACTGATAAAGTGGAGTTATATACATAAATGCAGGATAGTATCCTGCCTTTTCTTTTATTTAATAACTTTTTATTCCTCATTTGTAGATATGTGATCACAGGTAACTTATAAAGTACATTGACCCTTTGAGCCTTGCATGGCATAAACTAGTGTATATTCATATTTTCTTTTGCTTTAAGCTTCAGTTTTTTTTCATAATACTGAGATGTGAAATAATGTAGAAACATAGCCTCACCAGTAAATCAGCATCAGTATGCTTCCAGCAGAGTGGCATTTTTTCAAATCTCCAAATGCACTCCCTCCAGAGATGGTGTGATGAGGCATGCTGTACATGACCAGCCATCAAATATTAAAAGCGACCAAAGGAATGACAAGATTGTTCAGCTGAAGAGTTACAGCCAGTCTGGTTAGCAAGGGGATCCTTCTTTGCTTCCCAGTGAACTGTTAAAGGGCTTACATTTTTGTAAACCTCTCCACTGCCTCCACTGTTTGCAAAAATCACTTCCATTAAAGCAAATCTAGGAAAACACAACTCCATTGGGAAGTTGAGCAGCCATGCAAAATCATTATCCTAACAACCTTAAACATTCCCAACTACACTGTTGTTTCATAACATGTTGATCACAGCAAGGCTGAGTGGCATGTGCATGTGCTGTAGATGTATGGTACATTTGCTTATAAATGAAGTGGGGAAAATGGTCAGGGGAAAATAAGCTGTTATCTTGGCCCATGAGAGAGCATAGTTCAAGTTCTGATTTACCTACATAAGCATCCACAGACTAGTGTGACAATTTACTATTTTATGCCTCACTTCACTTTTGTAAAATGAGTGTGATAATGCCCTTTTTATAGAATTGTTATGAGGAGGAAACACACCCTTTTTGTTTGCTTTAAGACACTTAGGGATGTGCAAACATATAGATTGACACTTCAAACTGAAAGCAACTTTAAACAACTAAGCCCAGTTATTTAATATATATCTTAAGGGATTCAGAACAATGCTACAGAAGCCCACAAATTAGTTCTATAAACATTATGCAGTATAAAAGAAAATCATAATTAGTAATGATAATAAATACAATACAGCTCTTGCATAAGACAAACTTCACTATGTGAAATCTTTAATATTCTCACAACTCTTGCTTTGCCTTCCTTTATTTAGTATTTAGCAACATTATTTCATGTGTACTTTAGACTATGTTCAGTATTAATGGCATAATTAGCTGTGGAAAATATTTAGTTGTCGCCTTGTATTTATTTATGTTCTTGGGATCATGTATAGTTCTGCTACATTAAAATTTAATTTGAAAGAAAAAGAATTTTATTCATTTTTCAGTGTAATGACCATTTCTGCTTGGCTTATATGAATGATAAAATATTGTTTGAACACACTTTTCCATTTGTTTTCCAGGCATTTATGTAAACTCCTAAAGAAAACACTGCCGTGCTTTGTTGGCTGACTATTTGACAAAAGAATTGTAGACACATATTTTATTCTCAGCATCCTGTCAGGAAATGTTCACAGTCTCATCTATTATTTAGCAGTTAATTTGTTAATTGATTGATCGATTGATTTGGGGATATTTTACACTGGGATTAACATGCACACACACAAAAATCTTGTCTCTATGGTAAATTCAGGAAAATTGTATCAGAATGTAAAATGTTCTGGTGTTTACAGATGTAGATTGAATCTGTCATGGACTGGCAACTACGGAAAATAATTCATTGCTTGGAACATAAATATTTTGGATCATACCTTAAGACTCATTCTATCTGGTGTGATTATTTCTTCCGTGTTCAAAATAATGTGGGGCCATCCTATGGGAAGAAAAACTGTGTTTGTTATATAATTTCTTCTGAGGAAATTATTTCCCATTCTAGAAACAATGATTTCAAACAATGGTGGTTTGAAACCACCTGATGAAACTGAACAAGCGCAAGTCTGTGGGGCCCGATGACGTGCATCCCAGGGTACTGAGGGAACTGGCTGATGCATTTGCCAAGTCACTCTCCATCATATTTGAAAAGTCCTGGCAGTCAGGTGAAGTCTCTGGTGACTGGAAAAAGGGAAACATCACTCCCATTTTCAAAAAGGGTAGAAAGAAAGACCCGGGGAACTACAGACTGGTAAGCCTCACCTATGTGCCTGGGAAGATCATGGAACTCCTGGAAGCAATGTTAAGGCACATGCAAGACAAGGAGGTGGTCCAAGACAGCCAGCACGACTCCATCAAAGGCAAATTGTGCCTGGCCAATCTGGTGGCCTTCTGTGATGGAGTAAGTGCATCAGTTGTCAAGGGAAGACTGACGGATGTCACCTACCTGGACTACTGTAAGGCTTTGACACAGTCCCATAGGACATCCTGATCTCTAAACTGGAGAGATATGGATTTGAAAGGTGGACTGTCTGGTAGATAAGGAATTGGCTAGATGGCCACAGCCAGAGAGTTGTGGTCAATGGCTCTGTGTCCAGGTGGAGGCCGGTGATAAGTGGTATCTCTCAGGGGTCTGTCTTGGGACAAGTGCATCTTTATCAATATCAATTTAATATCTTTATCAATGACATAGATAGTGGGATTAAGTGCATCCTCAGCAAGTTTGCAGATGATTTTGAACTGAGAGGTGCAGATGATACAACAGAAGGAAGGGATGCCATCCAAGGGGACCTGGNTGGGCAGCAGGTCGAGGGAGGTGATTGTCCCCCTCTGCTCTGCCCTTGTGAGGTCCCACTTGAAGTACTGCATCCAGGTCTGGGGCCCCCAACACAAGAAAGATGTGGACCTGTTTGAGTGGGTCCAGAGGAGGGCCACAAGGATCATCAGAGGGCTGGAGCACCTCTTCTATGAAGAAAGGCTGAGAAAGCTGGGGGTGTTCAGGCTGGAGAAGAGAAGGCTCCAGGAAGATCTCATTGCAGCCTTTCAGTACTTGAAGAGGGCTTATGAAAAAGGCAGAGAGGACTCTACACAGGCAGTTGGTGATAGGACAAGGGGGAATGGTTTTAAACGAAAAGAGAGGAGATTTAGATTAGGTGTTAGAATGAAATTCTTTAGTCAGAGGGTGGTGAGGCACAGGAACAGGTTGCCCAGAGATGTTGTGGATGCCTGATCTGTGGAGGTGTTCAAGGCCAGGTTGGATGCGACCCTGAGCAACCTGATCTAGTGGGTGGCATCCCTGCCCGTGGCAGGGGGTTTGGAACTAGATGATCTTTAAGGTCCCTTCCAACCTAAGCCGTTCTATGATGAAACAAAAGAAAGCTACTGTTAGTCTCAGAAACCTGATGTTCTTCAGTGGCATAGTGTTTAAGGACCTCAGACCGTTTTCACTACATACCTCCTCACAACACTGGACTAATGTCCTAGGAAGGCCTTTAATTGATCATTGCCAGAAACTGTACATATATAACACTTGTTTCATCTCAGTTCATCTCAGACAGGGCTTGTAGTCTGAGATTTTTTTCTTGGTGATATTATTACTTTAAGAAACTCCAAGTTGCACCCATTCCCCAAGTTGTACCAGAATGACTGTTTGTGAGGCCCTGTGGTTGCTCATGGGCAGGTGGACCTTTGATTTGATAGAATATGAGTGCTGTTTTGATCCCTAACCAATGGATACTATGGACTCTCTATGATCCAGAATTTACAGATCTGCAAGTCTGTAAATTGCAGACTTGCCCCAGCACTTAGACAGTTAGACCTGTTACTCCTCCTACAGTATTTCTGAGTCAAAAAAAAAGTTAGTTTGGGTAATCTGGAGAAAATCAATGTAGCTGCTGTGGTCCCCTTCCAGTCAAAAGCTGGGTATTTTCTGCCCAAGATATTCAGCAGTGCTGTTTCAGAACTGTAATACCAAAGACATGGGTCTGCATGATTTGATCGATAGAAACACAAGTATATCTGTTCTTCTGTCCTACTTATTAAACCTGCAGTATTTTGACAATTGTGCCACTGGGGTTCTTTAACAGTATTCAGAATAAAACTACTCTTAAATAAGCTTTGACTTGAGCAAATTTCTTGAATAAAGAGTGAAATAACAGTGCTTATCTAACCAAAAAGCCTTTACACAGCATTTGAAATTATGCAATGACGAGTACTAAGAAAGATGTTAGATGGGGCAATTGCATACCTCCATATTTTATCTATATGTTCTCTTCATTTAATGCTTTTGCTAATATTCCAGTTTTGTGTCCCATGTCCCCCATTCTTTAATGTGTGATTGTGCACAAAGGCAAAGACTCTCTTTTCAGTGAATAGCGAAAAAGAAAGGAGCAATGTTAAAATTGGGATGAAATCCAACCATGATGGGCCAAGTTCTGTGATCAGATGTGCTTCTGGGTCTCCAACTGCCTTTCACTGTGTTCTGAACATAAGCATCCAAGAGTGGAACAGAGTCTCTCATATTTGGATTTTTTAGTGGAGCAGGTTGTACATTGAGAATACTGGGACATGAACCAATGTGGGAGGAAATCCAGAGCCTAAGAAAGCTGCCACTGTGCTAACTGAGCTGCCTGAATTAAATCCCAAACTCCTCAGCATCAGATGCTCAAGTGATTTCCACTTCCATCTGAATGCGTTCCAGATTTACCATGAGGTTTACCTTTTGGTTTTGGAAGCCCTCTTTTCCCTGTTGATTTGACTGTGGTAGAACAACTTGCATACACACAAACAAATGCAAGTGAAAGGAAAAGAAGCGGGCAGGAGGAAGGCAGGAGGTGAGGACTGACAGGGACCAACAACTTGTTTATCAGATTCAAGTTGAACCATCTGTTGTTAATGATTAGATCTTCAGCTTCCAATTTTCATTTGAATGTTATTGCTCATTTCTAGCTGGGTACTGAAACGTCACTTGCTACTGCACGCAGGATTCTAAATAAAAGACTATTTAGATTGGAAATCTGTTGAAGGAGGAAATTAAATTATGTTCCCTGTTTTACAGCAAAATGCCTTTTCTAACACAGATGCTTTTTTGTATTGTGTTGTTGACTTTTTTTGGGAAGAAGACTCAGGGTCTGAGGCTGAAAAATTAATTCACTGGTGGTCCAAATTACATTTGGGCTAATGGGAGGTTGCTGAATGTCAGGGATCCGAGTTCTGACCTCTAACAGACTATCTGTTCCAGACCTGCAGCAAAGGGAAAGGACTCAACATCTGACTGTGGAACTTAAGTTAACTTCCTACACTACACTAACAGAAGATCTATACTAAAAGAGAAATAACACAGCTTGCCCCTGTTTTCACCTTTGGTTACTTGTTCCTACTTTTTTCTCCTCTTCTAATTCCTCTTATGATGATTTTTTATTGCAGTTAAACTATAGAAGAATGAAATCCCATTGATTCTTTTTTTTCTGCCACAATATACAATCAACCCACTTAGTGACAAAAATTAATACTACATTTTACCTCACCTTTTAATACAGCATCAAAATATTAACTCTAAGTTTGAACCTGGCTGGCTGGATGCTTGCTCTAATGGGAAGAGTAGGAGCAAACAACAACAGATGCACACGACCTCAGTTTTTCATCCTCTTTTTTACAGACCCATGAACGTCTATCCACAGCTACCCAAGAGAAGGTAAAGTTCATAATTTTTACAACTAAAACCCCATCTCATTGCACTTATATCATCTATTACTACAATAAATATATATTTTTATATCATAGTTTTTATAGTCCTAACACTTCTGAAAGGCAAAGATATAATACTAGTTCTATTTAAAAAGAAAAACTCACAGAATGTTTCTTAAAACTTTCTCAGTTTGTAGACTCTCTTTCCTTGATGACCTATAAGAAATTAAAAGATGGTCACAAAATGACTTCAAATATTTAAACTGAAAACAAAAAGCATGAATACATACATACACAAAGGGAGACAAACAGGAAAAAAAAAAAGGAAAATCAATGAAAGAAAGAATAGTACAAGGTCTAGCCTTATTGTGAATTGATTGTATATAAAAATCATTGTGACAGCCCTGTAGAAGATGACCTTTTTAAAAAAAAATTTTGGTCTTTTTTTTTTTCTTTTTTTTTTTTTTTTACTTGAGTTTGTTCCTTACCAAGTGACAAGATGGCTTGTCAAAGGACACCCATAGTAGAATCTCCCAAAGTATTATCTGGGCACTGAAAAATCCTGCAACAATATGAGGCACTTCGTCTTCTTTTTAAGTTGGAAATGAGAGCAATAGAAAAATCTAGAAGCATCATTTTCCAAAACACCGAAGTGACTTCTGTATATACACATAAATCACACAGGTACTTTGGAGTTTAGATCCCACTGGGATCCTAAATGCTTGTATGATTTATGAAAATAGGATGTATAAGGCTGTGTTACTTAGGTAATTTAGAAAAAATTGAAGGAAGAGCTGATCTTGTTGGTTTTTGCAGTTACTTTGTTTGCTTTGCAATCATATTTTACTTACGGAATCTTTGTGCTTTTATGCTTGAAAGCTGTGACAGAGCTTTAATTTGCTATTTTTCACAGCTTGCATTCACCATATAGAATTTCTTCTATTGATTGCAGGTAATTAAATTGTATTTGTTGGTTTTCATCACTAATGTGGTTCATGTGAGAGTCTGACCCACAATCCCTACGGTAAATATAATAGTTTTACCTACACTGTACCATAGTTTTAGCATCAAAAAAATAGGACAGAGATCACTTGGAAAAGATGGTGGTTTGCACAAAATAAAAGGTGCTAAAGAAGGGGAAATATTAATACTACCATGTTGACAAACTGAGTCATTTATATTCCACTCCTTTAAACAACTACTGGAAGAAGAACAAGACACAGCATTTTCCTGTTGAATTAAATGCACTTTCTGTATCTTGTCAATGGCAAGAAGAGATGCATCACTGTAAACTGATTTAAGCGCTATGTATAGGCTAAAGCAGTGCTATGCAAACCTGAGAAATGAAAATCCTGATCGTGGCATCCGTGCAACAGAAGTAACGTGAAGCTTAGAAGTCCGACTGATACACAGCTAGATAATTGACTAATGATCAGGATGTTAGCAGTCTATCAAAAGAAAAAAAAAGTCTATGAGTGTCACCTATGATATTGTGTGGTAAACACTGTGCAACTCTGGAATTATCTAAATACAATACTTAAAAATATGCGTCATGAACTAAAAATGTCATACTGATAATGATTGGAGCTCAAGTCCAGTTTAAGGTGTAAACACAGTAATTAACCCAAACAATGGTAAGCAGACAGTATAAGAATGACTTTCAACAGGATAATGCATGAAACAGTGTCAAAAGAACTGATCTACATGAAGGCAGTCATAGCATGTGCTCTCCAGATTCAGGTATTTGGACAGTGTTATTAGGCTATAGCTTCACAGTAGTACCTAATGGTATTCTGCACTTGCCCTTGTCTGGGCAAGAATATACTAGTCTAGTCCCTGGAAGACTGAGGGTTAAAATAGACTCTGGAACAGTTTTAGCTATGACTAGCTGCACCATGAAGTGTTATTAACATGTAGAAGTCCCTGGAGAGCTTGAAGACCCAGATGTCTTGAGAATGATCTGTAGCTAATATGATCTGTGGAAAGAACCACCACAGCAGCAAATTCTGAATTTCCTTGTCTCAAAAGTGTGTAAAAGTACCAGTTAAAATTTTCTCTAGTTGTCAGAAGCTTTAAAAAGTTCATGGCATGACGACCGAACTTCATCTGCTGACAGTGGCATTTTAGCTGAAATAATAGCAAGGAAGAGAGGTGGGGCAACGTGGGAGGACTACAGAGGTGCTGTATGCCTTTGTAGGTAGAAAATTTGTGTGGCCAAAGATCAATTAGAGTTGAAGCTGGCCAGAATTGTGGGGGACAATTAAAAGTTATTTTTTTTTAAATATATTAACAACAAAAGGAGGACCAAGGAAAACATTGGTCCGTTACTTGATGAGGACGGTCACCTCACAAACAGGGATATAGACAAGCAGAGATGTTTAATGCCTTCTTTGTCCCTGTCTTCAACACTGATGATGGGATCTGAGACCCCAGGTGCCCTGGGTTCAAGGACTGTGACTAAAATAATGATAAACTCCCAGCCGACCCTGAACTTGTACGGGATTTGCTGCTCCACCAGGATGCGTATAGGTCTATGGGGCCCAATGGGATTCATCTCAGGGTACTCAAAGAGCTGTCTGATGTCATCGTGAGACCTCTCTCAATTATTTTCCAATGGTCTTGAGAATCTGGAGAGGTCCCAGCCAACTGGCAGCTGGCAAACCTTGTTCCAGTTTTCAAGAAGGGCAAGAAAGAAGACCCTGGTAATTACAGGCCTGTCAGTCTCACTTCAGTGCCTGGTAACATTATGGCAAAGATTATTCTGGGAGTTATTGAAAAACACCTGAAAGACTATGCAGTCCTTGGTCATAGCCAACACAGGTTCACGAGGGTGAGGTTCTGTTTAACAAGCTTAATTTCCTTTTATGACAAGGTCACCCACCTAGTTGACCAAGGGAAGCCAGTTGCTGTAATCTTTTTGGATTTCAGCAAAGCTTTTGACACTGTTTCTCACAGTATCCTTCTGGACAAAATGTCCAGAATACAGCTAGATAAATACATAATGTGATGGGTGAACAACTGGCTGACAAGTCGGGCTGAAAGAGTTATAGTAAATGGGGTTACATCAGGCTGGTGGCCAGTCACTAGCGGGGTTCTACAGGGCTCTAATTTTAGAGCCTATTCTCTTTAATGTTTTCATAAATGACTTGGATGCAGGACTTGAAGGTATACTAAGTTAGTTTGTGGATGACACTAAATTGGGAGAAGCCGTTGACTCTGTCAAGGGTAGAGAGGCCTTGAAGAGAGACCTTGACAGACGAGAGAGCTGGACAATCACCAATATAAAGTTTAACAAAAGCAAGTGCCAGATTCTGCACCTGGGAAGGGGCAACCCTGGCTATATGTATGTACGGGCTGGGGAATGAGAGCCTGGAGAGCAGCTCTGCAGAAAGGGATCTGAGGGTTCTGGTCGATGGCAAGTTGAACACGAGTCAGCAGTGTGCCCTGGAAGCCAGGAGGGCCAGCCGTGCCCTGGGTGCATCAGGCATGGCACTGCTGGCTGGTTGAGGGAACTGATTGTCCCACTCTGCTCTGCACTGGTGCGGCCTCACCTTGAGTACTGTGTGCAGTCTTGGGCACCACAGGATCAGAAGGACATGAAACTATTAAAGAGCGTCCAAAGAAGGGTTACGAAGATGGTGAAAGGTCTAGAGGGGAAGACGTGTGAGGAGCGGCTGAAGTCACTTAGTTTGTTCAGCCTAAAGAAGAGGAGACTGAAGGACCTCATGGCGGCCTACAGCTTCCTCAGCAGGGGAGCGGAGGGGCAGGTGCTGATCTCTTCTATCTGGTGATGGTGATAGGACCAGGGGGAACAGCATGAAGCTGCGACAGGGGAGGTTCAGGCTGAATATTAGGAAAAGGTTATTCGCTGAGGGGGTGGTCGGGCACTAGAACAGGCTCCCCAGGGCAGTGATCACAGCATCGAGCCTGCTGGAGTTCAGGAGGCATTTGGACAACACTCTCAGACATATAGTCTGATTTTGGGGTGATCCTGTGCAGAGCCGGGAGTTGGATTCCATGATCCTTGTAAGTCACTTCCAACTCAGGATATTCTATGATTCTATGGTTCTATAATAGAAACTCATGTTTTTAGTTCTGAAGGACTTAAGCAGCTTAATTTCAATAGACGGTGTGCCTATGAGCACTGTTAGTTGATTAACAATGTATGGAATACAAAACAGTGAGCAATATGGTGTTATTTTATCTCCCTGTCCTTCTTCTACAGGATGATTTTAAGGATTTGAGTGTTCAATAAACTGTACCTGTCTTGGATTAAGAGACATCTTAACAGACAAACATTCCATTGTACAGAAGACCTTATTCATGTTTTGGCTACAACTTTCAGCCCTCAAGGCATGATGCCGGAATGTAAGTGTAATGGTTACCATCTTAGCCAGCACACTGGTGCTTGAATTGAAATGGTCTCCAGAATTAAATGCATGAGCAGTTCTGCTCTTCGGAGCCAGTACTAAATAGCTGGGGGCTATAATGTGCCTGTGTTCTCTGTGAACTGGGAACAATTGTGTTGTACAATTATATTGTATTCTGTGCTTTACACTGAGGTGTATGTCTTGGCTTCAAAAGAATAAAGTTTGTTTATAGCTTCATTTGTATGAATTTTGAAATACCAGATGTCTGACCTAGGACTCTGGAATCTCACAGATTTAGACAGCATTTTTCACCCGTTATTCTTTTTCAGTGTAGATGCAAATGAAGCCATTTGGAAGACCAATTTTTCAAATAGTTTCAGTTTGGAAAGAGGAAAAGAAAAACAGAAAGTGAAAGACGTTCCCTACATCCAGAGCTAAACATCTTGCTTCAACATTTTCAAAATGCCTAATTTTTGGAACAAGTTACATGTAGAAACATATCCATATTTAGAAATGATAGATAGATAGATAGATAGATATTTAATGCAAAGAGAAAAGAGTAGAAATGTTTCATTCAAAATTTGTGAAATATAACCTAATGTTAATCCTTAACTATGATTGTACTCAGCTGCAACTGAACAAAGCAAAAAGGTCTTAAGTTTATAGGACTGCTCACATCACAACGTTTAAATACATGCTTAGGGCCTTGCTGACGTAGTGGTGGAATGTAGACTGAAACTTCATATGGTTACTCATAAAGAACTAAAAAGAATTTGGGAAAATAATATTAAGACCTTTATACTTTGTACCATCAGCCATGTGTCTACCCCACTGTCCTGTCCCTGACAGCTGCCAACACTGAATGCAAAGGGTAAGCGTGTTGTGTTATTTTCCCAGCACACCCATTCAGCAAGCTATGACTTGTGAGATTTCCTGAAATTGAAGTGCTGTCTTTGTATTTTATAGCCCTGGCTGCATTTTTCTTCCATGAAAATATCATCCAGTTATTTTTTCAATCCACGTAAAGTCTTGCTATCTGCAACTTGCTTTGGCAGGAACTTCCATAGCTTAGGTAAGTGTAGTGCAGGCTTTTGTTTGTTTTGAACGGTGTCTTTTCAAGTTGTGTCTTCAAGTTCTTATATTACCAGAAACACTGAATGACTGCTCCTTTTTCACCTCTTGCTCACTCATCACTCATCATCACAGGTCATAGGTCTCCCTGGCTGTTTCTTTGTTGTCTCCCTAAAGCTGCACAATTACTTCCAAAGGAAAATATATTGCCTGATACAGTATTAGTCCCAAGACAGTGACATTCATTCTCTAGAATAAGTTCCTTGTTGAAGAAAGAGACGCTTCTGGATTCTAGGTGGTTTAATTACCTGCTTATCTAAATGTTATTGCACCTGTGGACAGTGGATGTATTTTGACTTCATTCTATCACCACTATCAAATTAACTTTGGCAAAAGCCAATTAACTACTGTAAATTATTCTACTTCAATTAAAAGAAACAGAAATGGTGAAGGACTTTAATATATTAATTTTAATCCACAGACTTACGAGGCACCAAAAGGAAAATTTGAGTTCTTTTTTTTTGTAAGAAATAAGAAATTATCTGGAAGGAATGCAATAAAAAATAGGGATCAGGCAAAGTGTCATTATCATTTTAACTTAATTTGTCAACACAGTAATGTATCTAGCTATATTACTCAGTTGACAAATCAGTTACAGTTATAATGAAACTTTATATGATTTTACTTTAATTAGTTACATCAATGTTTTTTTTTTTTTAATTTCAGTTGCACATGAATGCATCAAAGTATAAATGATGGAATAAGGTTAATTATAAGCCCTCAAAACATACATATTTTAGAGACAAAAAGAAATCTACAGTGCAAAATGTTATAAGTAATGCAAGCTGCAAGATGGTTTGTTAGGCTGGCTAGAGGCCATTTTCTTAAATAATGATAATAACAACAGCAATAATCCATGTCTTTGTCATAAGCTATTTGAATTTTACAGAACCATCTCAAATAATGGATGTGAAGCTATTCCCCCAGATTTTTTTTTTCTTCAAATCTCTTTGCTCCCAAGGGTAACACATTTTATTCTCCACAAGGAAAATGTAACTCCAACATGAAGATAGTGAGTCATCTAAAAAAGTGTTATCCGGTTCACTGGTGCTAAATACATTTTGTGCATTATGCATGGGCGGGGGGGGGAGTGGTAATTTAAGAGAAATTTGCACTATGTTATTTTATGTATTTCTTTCTTTTCTTTTCTTTTTTAAACACTGTTCAGTAGACATGTTACAATCTTACCAACTGCTGCATCAAATGACGATTATACTAACATTAAGCTATAGATCACCTTCTTAAACAGACACTAGGAATTACATTTCTGTGGTGCTGCACAGAGCTTTTAAAGTAGGCTGTTGAAATTATGCCATACAATTACCTAAGTGGCCCTGATTCAGGAAAGTATTAAACACATGCTTAAAATTAAATTAAAATGAAGCTTGTTCTTACATACTTTTCCACATGAAGAAGGTGTCCTAATTTTCTCTGTTAGGTAGAAAATCACTGTGTTAAATCAACAGGTACTTTATTCAGGTATTCATTGTCTTCTACACGATGACAGGATCACAGCACTGAAGCCCCAGACAGATGGCATTCAGTTCAGAAAAAAAAAAAAAACACAAGCAGCCATCACTATTTTCCTGTCATTAAAGCTTTTTCACTATTTTCCTGTCATTAAAGCTTTTTTTCTCCCAGACTGTGATGTACCACAGGGCACATGGGTGTCAGAAATGTGTGCTTGGCTGTGGGGAGTGGGGGCAACCACCAGCAGTGCACTTTTCACACTATAAAACTTCTGCAAATATTTCTTCTCAAAGCTGGAGTGGACAGATCTTGGCCAGACAGGAATGAGACTTTTTGTTTTAACAGCTCCCAGGAGACTTGTGTTCAGTTCCTCCCTCTCTTGGAGCAGATTCAAGTCCCCATTTCTCACCTCTGTATAAAGCACTTTAATCACTCTTGTGATGCCCATTTAATAAGGGGAGAACATGGTTCTTACTCTTCTGAGCATAAAATAATAAAAATTTATTGGACCAATAAGTGAGAAAGAGGGAGAGGCAGAAAAGCTCCAAAACCTCAAACTACAATTCTTTGCTCAGTGAGTATGGCACTCTCTTGGCTTCTATTCCCTCTTGTAGAGACCTTTTCATGCAAAAGTTGTATAACATCTAGGGCTCAAGTTTACCCTTCTTCCAAGTAAATGTTCTACCAGTGATAGCAGAAATTCATATTGAGTCTCACTCTCTGGCATTTCATTCTCAGATGTGTGAGTCTACCTCTCTGTCTTGTGGAGACCCTGTCTAAAAGAGGGCTGGGGAATAGAAAACTAGTTTTTGCAAAAGCTAAACCTGCTTGCTGGTCTACCAAAACAAGCTGTACTGGGGAGAAGGAAAGCATGGCTGTTGGCAAAGTGCTCCTAAATGAACCTGGGACATGTTGAGAAAAAAATAAAAGTTTTTGCTACACCTCAGTGCAGGCCTGTCTGGTTTAACATGTGCCACAGGACAGCTCTGAGGTAGCATTGTGTTCCCCAGAACAGAAGTGAGTGGTCAGATATGCCCACAAAGTGGAGAACAAATACAACCCCAAATGTGTAATGGCTGTGCAGCTGAGCACTGTCTGATTACCTGGTCGTGGCACCATACTTATGCACCTTGATGGAGTGGGTGTATTGATTCCGGTTCCAGAATTAACTCCCGGGAATCACTGTATGTGACTCTGCTTGTGGATCCGACTTTCTACTCCTATCCCTTGTTTTCAGTTTTCCATGTGAGCTATGAATAATTAATTACAGTAATGATAATATTCCCCCACAGTATGAGTCATTAGTCTGTAGAGAATGATCTCTTATCACAGCCTTTTATTACCAAAAGAAATTTTTTCTCTTACAAGGCTATTTATACAACACTACTCGGATATTTTTTTGAAGGCTAGACTTCACCTCCTCTCCTGCAGAGAAGAGAGTTCTTAAGGTCTGCTTCTGCACTGTCAAGAGGATTTAAAGGAGTGAAGGAACCAGGCCATACCACAGCAGTCAATCTAAGTGCCTAGACCATCAAAGAAGACAAAGTGAAGCTTATGCAATGTGAATATTCAGGTACAAGTTTGCTGTTCTCAGAGTGAGTGCTTCACTAAAGTTGTAATGCAAAAGTGAATTGCTGCTGCTGTTGCTGATTCTCATATGGAGTGGTTTTTTTTGTTCATTTGGTTTTTGTTTATTTGGGTTTTTTTGTCCACTTTTTCACAAAAACAACTTGGTAGTCTTCATGTCCCCTTGGAAACAATCAGGGGGAGATGGAACGGGTCATATCTCTGATGTTAAAAAAAAAAAAGTTCCTTTTTGTTTTTGTTCTTTCGTTTTTGAAAAGATTATAGACC
>VXAL01009176.1:9807-32838 GCA_013399475.1 Chauna torquata
ATCACAAAAGTTATATGCGACATCTTTTTTTTTTTTTTTTGATAAAAATCTGCAAAAATAGATGCTGGAGTTGGAATGGTCCAAAAACCACCCTGCTAACATCACAAAAGTTATATGCGACAGCTTTTTTTTTTTTTTTTTTAAAAAATTTGCAAAAATAAATGGTGGGGTTGGAATGGTTGGATGAAATGTCAACAGCATTCTTTTTAATTCAGTATTGACAACTAAGACTTGAAGATGCTTCAGAGTCTTGAGAGAGGAATGAAGTCTAAAATTTGAACAGGTTACCCCTTTTGATTCTGCTACTGAAGAGAGCTGTTCTGTATGCTCCCTACCTCAATCTCCTTTTCTTCCCCAAGTATAAGCAAAGTGAGTGTTTTTCAGGTCTTGGTAGAAATGTGTGAACATTAAATACTTGGGAATTAATTGTTTAAAAAAAAAATTGTTTATGCAACTATGCATTTTTAAAAGTAGCTATAATTAATATCATTATAATAACTGCATTCTAATAAGGTGATTAGTTTTGTGCTACAGCCAGCGTTCATTCTTGTAAAAAACGTTCTTTTCTTGGTGTTATTTTCTTAAAACCATTTTGCATAGACAGCAAAATGACTATTAATTTTGTCTAGATGGCAGAAAGACTTTAATTATTTTGGTGGAGTGTACACACCTAAGAGATTATACCTTATGAGCAGTGAACAATTTGAATTGCTTACAACTGCCTGTTTATTCTTCGCAATGTAGCAAAGAATAAACAGCACTTAACATCATTGAGTGTTTCAGCCTTTTAATACAAGACTTTCCTTTATGGCACCTGGGCAATACTGACTAGGGATTTCTTTGCTGTAGTGTTATGCTCAGCTGCATCTTGGCAGGTAGAGAACTGTTCCTTTAACAGCAACTTATTATATCCTTTTTATGGGTATTGTACTTGTTAAACCTGCTGGTAGTGTTTTCAAACTTAAGAGTTTTTGAAAAATGTAACCTTTTATCCTTCTTGGAAATCAGATTGTTGGAAGGTAGGTGTGGAAGACTACAATAGCAGATATTGTTGATTCCATGCCATTATCTTCTCTTTCCAGTTAATTAAAAAATGAGTGAAAGGAACCTGTTTCTTCGATAAATACCTGTAAATTCCTGGATGAATTACCTGTTTCTTGGGTAAATAATTCTTTGTTGGTCTAGCTTCCAGTGGAGGCACTTCTGTTGAAGTGTCTTTCACGAGCCTTACTCTTAACGTTTTATGACCAAGCTGCTTCAGATGTATCAGAGCTGAAAGATAACTCCTGCTATATGTTAATCCCCCAGAGAATTATTTTCTGCCTTTTTTCTGTTATGAGTAGAAGACACTTAAATAAATGTTGTTAACCACATCGCTCTCTTCTCACTCAAGAGCTCCAAGCGAGAGTGGAAGCCTCTGGAGGACCACAGCTGTACAGATGTACCATGGCTGCTTTTGTTCATCCTGTTCTGCATAGGAATGGTGAGTAAAACTCAAAGAACTCTATGAATGTTATATAGTTGGAGAGTTTGCATTCGTTAGAAGGAGATTTTGTATTCAGTAACTTTGTTACTGGGTAAGGGCAGGGTATACTGGCATGGGAACGGTCAACTGTAGAACAGAAATGAGTAGTATGCACAGATGGAAGGCCTTTGGTAGGGATTCAGAATCTGTTGTTTGTGCCAGTTCTTACTCCAGCTCCCATTCCCCTCAAACTCCAATTTCATTTGTAAGAGATTTTCAGCACTTTGAGGTATCACTTCACTCATGTTCCTTGTGGAACTGTGGATGTGCTGGAAATGATACCTTTGGTAAACAGTTCTGTGAATCACTGTATGCTTTTTTTGTGAGAAACAAAAATTCTGAGTATCAAACAGATGACTGTTTTCTTTTTGGATGCTTACTAGAAGCACCTCACTACTCTGTGCACTTTATATTAAATAATAAACAAATCTCCAAGAGCTGCAGATTAATGAAAACTAGAAATCATAGAATCACAGGATGGTTGAGGTTGGAGGGGACCTCTGGAGGTGAACTGGTCCAACACCCCTTCTCAAACAGGGTCACCTAGAGCAGGCTGTGCAGGACCTTGTCCAGGTGGCTTATACTGTTATGATTTCTTTTTATCTTGTGTTCTTTCATGGACCTATATATTCCATTCTTCCTAAACACAGAGTGTCTGTCACTGTTTTGTATTGCTGCATTGCATGCAGTAGCCCTTAGGAGTCTGGAATTTCTGAAAGCTGTCAGCTTTTTCTTCTGCAGTCCCTTAGTCTCTGGTATCTGGAATTCTTAATTCTTTGAAAAATGTCTTTCTTTTCCTGAAGTGTTTGTCATTGGCTGCACTTGAAATGCAAAGATGACAATGTTTTCTTTAAACTATACAAGTTATGTTGTGACAGTAACATGTGAATATCTTAAAATCTTTAAAAGCACAGTCTTTCTTGAAACAGGCAGCTTTTGTTGTGGTTGTTTTTCTCCTGCCTGTGTTATTGATGTTCTCTGGTTACTCAGTCTATACCCACCTGCTCTGCCGGTCATAAATTAGCTTGCTGTGTGTTAGTGTCCCAGATTTTACTGTCTAAGCAATATACTATACAGAGCAATTACTGTATTGGGTCAAATACCCTGTTAGTAGTAGTCTTGGAGAGCCTTCACCTGAAGGGTCAGGTACCACGATGGGTTGGGAGGTTGTCCTTGCATTGTCGTAATTTAGATTAGGTAGGGGAGGAATTACATAATTTCCCTTACCATGTGCAAAGGGAAAAAATTCTTGAACCAGCCAAGAACCTGAGTACTATTGTATGTAGAGTACATGCTAGTAAGTCCTTCACAGGGACTTTAGCAAGAGATCTGATAAGCTGAGAGTGAGTGCTGGAAATCAGCTTTAATTATTACTTGTGATGATAGCATTTCGCTAACTTTGCCCTTGTTCTCACTTTGAGTATTAAGTCTGTAAGTGCATTAGTGCATTGGCAAGGGAAGGATAATGACCAGCTTGCTGTCTGGGGTCTCTCTACAGTGATAGCCTGTCCATCATAGAAGATCACTCTCTTGTATCTTTAGACCTTTAAAACCACCCACATTTTAACTGTTACATGCAGACCTCATTACCTGTTGTCATCATCTCATGCGATCCTGTTGCTCCATGCACTTGTCTCAGCTATTTCTCAAATCTTAACTTGCCTTTCCTATACAAACAGTTCATTGGTAGTAGTGGAGCAAGCCTATGGTTCACTTTTCCCTGCCAATGGCATTGCTAGAGAGCTCATGATTCTTTTGGAAACAGTCTCCTGTTCACACCATCGCTACCTTGATCCTGGTTTTGCTAGTGTAAGAACTCTCAAAATTCATGGCAAAACTGGCCTGACGTTGGTGTTTCCCACATTGCCCTGTGCACCATTTTGCATCCTCTTGCACTGTCTCTCTTTCTTTCCAGCATTTGAACCTGGCATCTGGAGCAATAGTGGCCTTGACCTGGCCACCTTCTTCTTTTGTTTTACAGCAAAAAGATTTCCATAAAATGGACTTATGTCAGATAAAGCCTCTTCATTCTCACTCATCTTTGAAAACACTTGATTTGAAGGCAAAACAAATGCTAAAGTAAGAAAATCAGAACTGTCTGGAGTCTTCTAAGATGCGTACTAACCCTTGATAACTCACTCTTTTTTTGTAACTCTTCCTCACTGCCTGCCCTTGGCCTCGTTTCTGCTTCAAGCACTACTTGATGAGGATATTATGACTATCTCAAAAAAAAAGAACAACAAAAAACAAAACAAAAAACCACCTGTGAGATTCTTAACCCTGCTTGGATAATATGCAATGTTAGATATCTGAGTCCTCTTTTTGCCTTGCATTTAGTTTTATAATTGCACAATAGTTCTCTGTGGATTGTCCTTGTCTTCTATCTTTGATCTGAAAGGATTTTTAAAGAAGCTCTGCTTAGAAACAAATGAATTAAACTGCATTTTCCCAGCTGTCAAACAGAATATTACTAAATTGTGTTTTTTTGTTGTTGTTGTTCCCCCCTCCTCCCCCAGGGTTTTATCTGTGGCTTTTCAATAGCTACAGGAGCAGCTGCAAGACTGCTTTCAGGATATGACAGTTATGGAAATATCTGTGGACAGAAAAATGTCAAGGTGGAGGGAATAGTCAACAGTGGTCTGGACCTCACACAGAAGAAGTGAGTATGTGATTCAATTGCTTCATTCTGTAAACCAGGAAATGCAAAATCTTTCTTCCTTTGAAAGCAGTTTTCAATAAAATGGGAAAAGGAATATTCTTTATTCCTACTGGTCCTTATCCACTACTCTCACCTAGAGAGCAACCATCTTTTATAACAACCAGCACAAGTACTTGGAGAGCATATGTTTACAGAAGTGTAACATGAATACAGCTACGTCATTGAGAAATTTCCCATTCTTAGCATCCACTTAATTCAGGATATCGTATCAGATCACTGAACAGTCTTGTTTGTTAAGGTTTTAGGTATGGTAGGTGTTCTTGGATTTGGGAATAAGCCTTTGATGTCTATGTAGAAATGGTTTGACTTCTGATGTTGTGTAATTAGTTTCTGCCATTGAGTTTAGGGGGAATTGGGGTATATCTGACACATTAAAAGGAGACTTTAAAACTTTAAACCTTAGACTGTAAGCAGGATATATAAAAGGCGCCTGTGGAGAAAATGCACAAACCTTTTAAGCAGCACACAACTCTTACTAAGCAATGGGAAAGCACATACTTAGAGGTCAGAACCAACAAAAGTATTTTCTATCTATTGCGAGGAAAAAAAAATCTCACACCAGTACTAGTACTGGAGCTGAATAACAAGAACTGTGGAGTGAGGGCTCAAAAACCTAGTCTGTTGAGATCTGCCTGCCAGTCAATGCTCAGAATGCGTTTGTAGAATTTGGGTAATTTTAGAAACTAAACTGTTTAGTCTAACCTTAGAGCAGTGGTTTTAATTGACAACAAAAGATGTCTCTTTCACTATTTGATTACACCAAAGAGCTAAAAATTCTTCAATTTCTGAGAATGATATCTTTTTACTTCACACTTTACTTTCAGACTAACAAAAAATCCTCAATTTGTGGGGATTGTTTAGGCAGGATGCTTTTCTAATATCTGCTAAATTTGAGTTGGTACAGTAAAGATTTCTAAATACCTGATTTAAGATTTAATGTTGCTAGGTATCTGGTGTGTTATCAGAAGAAGTTAAATGAAATAGCCTGAAAATTTTTACGATTTTTAGATTTCTTCTGTCAAAAGGGTCATTTCTGAATCTAATTGCAGCTTCTAGGAGAGTTGAAAAGCTTAAAAAATTTTGCGGGATAATTTTCCTATTTTCCTATATAGATATTTTAGTGCTTTCTGAAGTCAAGTATATTCAGTAACAAATTGTCATTCTTGTGAGAGAAAATACAAATCTTAAAATTATTGATTTAAACTTCCTTACCTTTAGAAGGAAATGGCATCTGTTGTGGTGTGGGAAGGTGGAGAAACTCAGGCACCTGATTTAAACACACCATGTAATAGTGTAATAGCCTCTTAAACTCCAAAATGTTCATGTGAGAGAAACTAGGCCATCACGAAGAGAAACATGTAGCAATGCGAAGTGATTTCATCTTGTAAAGGTATGATTGAAAGACGGCAAATAGAAATAGAGAATATTTTAAATGTTAACACACAGAGCTTGTTGCTTGTCAAGCCAAAGTCTAAGTAAGGTTCAAAAGGATTATGTTTTTCTGAAAAAAGGTATTGTGGCTTGAAGCATGACTTAAGTGAATGAATGGGTACACATGTATGGGATATCTTCATCTCTCCTTGGTAAGAGTGAGAGAAAGCCCTCTAGTAAGCCAGATTATTCTATAATTTTTCGCAATGAAATGTCTGGTACAGTCAAAGGTACCTAGCTTTAGCAGAGGCCAATTCTTATGTGAGCAAGTGATCCTTCCCACTCTCACACTCAGTGGCTTTTTAAATTTTTTTTGGCAACTTTTCAGAAGAAACTATCTGCTTTGCATCTGTCTCTAGCAGATGGGGTTCCTGCAATGTCTGAGGTGCAGTTCATCGGAATATTTCATGCTATTTTATAGGAGTATTTTTTAGACACATGTAAAAGTAGTCTTCTTACTGCCACTTAGTATTTCAGTTTGTGTAGAGAAAGGAAGGGCTTTAAGCTCTACAAATGTGATTCTGGAAACATGAATTTATTCTCATTTCATTCTGCTTGCAGAGTAATTCTGTCTTCATTTCCCAGTCCAAGGCAGAAAAGCTAAATCATCTGTAAAAACAGCATTTTCTTCCTTGTAAATGAGAACAACCCATAGAGACTGTAATGAGGAAGTGAAATGTAGTCTGCGTGGATATGAAAATCTGGGTGGTAAGGGTAGGCAGCAGGAGTCTTCACAATGGTATGATCTGATCAGTGTACATCAGTTATGCTGAAACCAATGAGGTGAAGTGTTGGAAACTTGATCTTGTCAACAAAGAGAGAATCAGGCCTCTTTTTATTTTACGAAGAAGCTACAGCTGTAACAGACTGCTCTAAAGTAAGACATGAGATTATAGTCCAGCCCTGGCACTGAATTCTCATTAAATTTATCTGCTTTAAATAAGCTCCTTGCTCTTCAAGTTTTAGCTGTTATGATGGGGTTAAATGTGGCCTTTTATTTGCAAATAAGCGATGACCTTAGCAGCCAAATACAAGTTCCTGAAATGCTATTCAGCTACTTATTCAGTCTTATTTTGATCAGTAGTATTTTGCTGCTTGGGCAGAATTCGGCTAGTGCTGTTCTTTCAAGTACAGGAAGACATTCATATGCTGCTGTAGAGAAAAGTTAGGGTGGCATTCCACCTTAATGAATGCCTTGGAGTCAGGAAAAGGGTTGATTTTTAGCTTGTAAGAAAATGCAAGGTAGAGTGTGCAACATGCATGCAGAGAATGTGATTGAGTGAAACTGTATATGCCCTACACGTCATTTGTTTAGATTGCCTGTGATTGTTTAATTCACTTCTCCATTATTGCAATAATACGCTTGTAAATCACAGTAAATGGTTGTTCTGTTAAAGTACTCATTTGCCTATAAAGAGATGCCCTGAGGACTGTCGGAAAATCAATGACACTAGCAAATATAAGAATGTACAAGGTACTTGAAGGTGAGGTAGGCTTGTTCGTATAATTTACCACAGAGCTTAAAATAAGCTATTAATGCCTCCAGAATCAAGGTGTAGTGTATGAAAAGATGATGCTTTGTCTTCCTGTTTTTGCATGGGAGGAGGAGGTTGCTCAATTTCTCATGTTCGTGAATAGGTAATAGGACAGTTATCTAATAAGCTACCAGTCAGGAGCCAAAACTGTTGATGTTTCTAACCTCTGGTCATTTTGAAATTATATTTTGAATTACTTTGCTAGAAATCTGGAATTTTCTTTTAGACATCTTTAAAAAAGCAACATATTGAAATATAAATTCAAAACAGTAATAAAGCATAAGGAAGGTTATCCTATATATCTGTAAAAAAATTTTTTTTAATAAATTTTGAAAAGTTACACTGAAATTCATTTTTAATTTCCTGCCTCAGAATGAACAACTTGATACTGACATTATTTTCAGATATCATGACTTCTGAAAAGTTACATAAACTCTTTCCTTCATTCCCTGTATGTACAGGAATTAATTTAAAATTAAACATGGACTTAACATTTCTGGTTTTTATTATAGCTACAGAATGTAGACATTAAAAATAACATGTAGCTATTTTTACCTCAAGTAACTTTTTATCATGCCGTATTTCAGAGACAAATATTGATTTCCAAAAAAGTGGATTGTTAGGGTACTACATAAAGATGCTTCTTAGGCTATAAACCTGACATATGGAATTTCCTATGGCAAACAAATTTTCATTTGCAGTGTTGAAGCATCTTCTAGCAATATAATTCCTTTTGTCTTTGTATTGTTGATCTAAGTTACTTTCTTGCCAACAAAATAGTCTATTGTTCATTTTGAAGAACTGAAATTGCAGCACCAAGATATGGACAAAACCTGTTCTGTGGTGACATGGTATGGAATTAACTGCAATAAAATCAGTTGTTTTCATAGCTTTAAAAACTAAGAAACAAAATACCTTTTCCTCTGTAATGCTGGTGCTTGGCATTTCAATTCTTGGTTTAGCTGTTAGATATTGAAAAATGTCTTATATCTGGTGTCTTAGAACGTGGATTGAAGCCACAGATTTCACAGCTTGGAGTTTGATTTGCAGCTGCCTTATTTCAGTCAGAGCCATCACTGAATGGTACAGTGTGACGTTTGAATTATATGTGTCTGTTTGAGGGTATGCCAACATAGCACACTTCTGTCCAAGCTGTATATGGCACTACAGTTGCATTGTATTTCTAAATTGCCAGTCTTGACTTAAAATTGTAGTGTTTATTTTACAAAATATTCTAATATCTTCCAGCCCTTATGATTATAGCTTGGTCCTTGAGTTTAAGTGACAGTAGGAGGGGGCTGCGGTCCAGCCTGTGAATGCCAGCACTGCTGGCGAGGTTTTCTTGGGCTTCTCTCAGCAGTGTGCGGTAAGAAATGCTAGGAGTGGCCTCCTGCCCAGCCGTTGGAGCCCAGCCCGGGGACTCAGGGTCCCTGCCCAGGCTGAGGGATGCGGCTGGACGGACGCACACGGACACGCCGGCACAGCCCCATCCCCTCCTGCCCGGGGGCTGGCGGAGCCGGCCGGCCCCGGTGCAGGACGCACGCGGCACCCCCGGGTCGCCAGCGTGCGCACGTCCGCCTCCGCGGAGCTGCGGGCACCAAATGGGCCCGTGCTGGTCCCAGCAGCCGTTACCTGGCAGCGCACGTGCCCGCTGCCTGCAGCCGCGTTGTGCAGACGGACGGTGAAGCAAGGATTTAATACGAAGATGGGGCAGGCTGCGGTGGTCAGGTACGGGGCCTCAGTCAGACAAGTGTAACGACCAGCCCAGCTTACACAGAACTGGCCTCTTTTATACCTTTTTCTGTCTCTCCTACTTTGTTCCTCCCTGATTCCCATCCCTGTACATAGTCTCATCAGATGGCGTAGCTCCACTGACCTCCTCCAGCATCTTGGACCCTCAGGTTTGCATCCTTATCAGTAGCGAAGTCCTGGTTTGCCTGCAGCTTCTTGTTAGCCCATCAGTTATTGTGATTCACAAGGTTGTTTCTGGTTATTGTATTTATTAAAAATAATTGTGCATGTTTCATGTCCGAGTGTTTGTTTCCCTCCCTTATCACAATTTGGTGAGGTTATTAGTAAGGTAATCTTACTGCAAAATAAATACTCTCTGCATATCTGTACAATTAGTGCAGATGACTAGGTTTGTTGTCATCACTGTCTCCCTCATCATTTGTTGGTCAGGTTTGACTCTTATGTGTTCTTGCTAACGTATGCTTCGACCAGATAACCTTACAGGAGCAGGTACTCTCCTTCCACATATCCTTACAATGTGGAAGAACATCTGCAGGGACTTGCCCTCATGAAGAGGAAGCTGCAACAGGAGTTTTGGAATGTTTTAAGAATTCAAGTGGTGTATTACTACACTAAATTACAGTTCATATGTATGATGACGTGGGTTTTGATGAAGTTTCAGGAAGTAAGGAAGTCTTGAAGCTAAGGACTGAAAAATTGTGCCAAGTAGCAATAATTCTTGTACACTAAGATTGGATAATAGAAAAGGTTTTCTGTGGAAGAAGGTTAGACAGCAATTGACAAGTAGCCTGAAGGGGCTCAGGCAGGATCTAAATGCTAGCCATTACACATGTGCTCAACTGATATGATGTATACATTTTTTTCTTTTCCTAGTATCTGTGCTGTGATTTTTGGACCAGGTTTGTTCCAATGGTCTGAAAAAAGATTTATGGTTTGGCATTTTTATATGGTCTGTGAGATCCGTTATCAATAACGTCACTTGAAAATTATTATCTGTAAAGCGTGTGGCATCAAACATGTTGGGGCATTACCTTTTTCCTTGTAACGCTTCCTGTCATAGTAGATTCATCTTAAAAGTTCCAGGTCAAGTAACCAAATAAAACATTAATCTCTTAGAAAGTTGTATTCTGTTAGTGTGCTTGTAAAGGAGTCTTGTAGCGTACTACATAACTTAGTGTACTTATAACTATACATAACTACATGGAAGCTTGAAAAAGTTTTCTGGGATTAGAAGGAATTTTTACTGATTATAGGGTGAATTCCCCCTATGAGAACTGCAAAAATAGAAACACCATTTTATATGGCAGTTTTGTTTTGTTTTCCCAATTTGATGTTAGATAATATGAAGAGAGTATTTTAATGCATAGTGTATCACCAGAGTTACAGGAATTTGAAACACTTGTTCAACTTTCGGGAGAGAAAAGGTGCTGTGTCTGCGTTATACCATGAATGGACAATACTGTAGGATTAGTGTTTGCAATGAGATGTGTGTAGCCAGGAGCAGATGTTGGCTAGGAAGCTATAATGTACTTCACAAACTGGATTTTTAAATGACAGTGACCATCCTGGAAAGTTATCATATAGAATCTCTTTAAAATACTGCATTTGAAACGTAGCTGCTTGAAATATCTGAACATTTTTTGTTTCAAAATAATTTCTAACATCATCTACTCAGTTGTATGGGCTAGTGGTGTGGAAAATAAATCTAAAACAAAAAGCTGTTCTGAATTACTTGTATCATGTGTGTTCACTAAAATAGTGACAGACTTTATCTTTTTTATAGCATTACAAACCTTACAGGGTTTGTTGTGTATTTTTTGGAAAAACTGGAAATAGTTAAATCAGGTTTAAGGCCCATATCTGTGAAGAGGTGGGGCTCTTTTTATAAACAGTACCATTTGAATGGACTTGAATCTGGTAAAGTTACATATCTTTGTTGTGTGATCCAGAAGTTTGTAAATATTAGTATATTTGTGGTGCATATGTTGAGTACATGAATTCTTTTTACTCAGACAATTGTGATAATATCAAATTTCCTGTGTTTCTGGGTAGAATAAAGGTTAGTCTTAAATGAATCTTTTAGTCTGAAAAGAAAATAATTTTGTTGAGTGTAATTGTTGATTAAAATGGAAGTAATTCACATCTTTTTCTTCCCTAGGTATGTGTTCTTCTTGGATCCATGCAACATTGATCTAGTACATCAGAAGATCAAATCTCTTGCTTTGTGCGTATCGGCTTGCCCAAGGAAAGAACTAAAAACTCTGGCAGATGTTCAGAAATTTGCAGAAACTAATGGTATGAAAAAAGCATATCTGTTCATGTAAAAATTTCATAGGATTAAAGAAAGATTTGTGCATTAGCTGAACTAAAATTGAAATCTAGATTAAGAAATACTGATGAAATAATGCAATATTTTTGTTAAACTAAAAAGTTGCTAAAGCTTACAGTATTGATATGTTTCTGTTCATGTCTTGGGCAGTTTGGAAAGCTCATCCTTAAAACAGGAGCAGAAAGTATAGCGAGAATTAAAGGGAATGTCCAAAACTTGCATGTGTTTTCAACTCTTGTAGAAATGTTCAGATGTTGCTGTTCAACAGTAACTGTTGAAATATCCTCATATTAGGGGGTAACATGAGGGGGCCAGTGAGAGCAGTTCTGCTGTCAAGCCAGACTTGGAGCATGTCTGTGGATGTGAGGAAAAGCCCTGCTTTCATTCAGTGCTACAGTGCAGTGCCTGGTTTTTGGTTTTTTTTTTGTTTTGTTTTATTTACTTACACTTTTTTTTAAATAGTTGTAGGGGAAACTAACTGTATTACCAAATGAAATATTATACCCCATCCCCAAGAGTCCCCAAGACATCCAGTACTTTTTCTCAGTAGTAATATTATTAGTTCAGTCCATATTTTGACATTTTTTTTTCCCAGATATTTGACACATTTTTGAATAAAAAGCATGAGAGGTAATCAACTTTTGCACCTTCCAAAAGAAGTAAAGATAAAAACTTAAAACAATTAGAGGGAATTTTCAGGTTCTTCGGCTATTCAAGTAGGAGGGTTTTGTCCTAGACTTCCACATCTAATATTTTAAAATGCTGTGATAAGTTTTCTTTGCAAGATACTTGGCTAACGATGCATCAGTCGGGGTGACCAAGTTCAAAGCAGTGAACTGATTGCTTTCCATAGAAGGAAATGACATGTGGGTTTCTGTTCTGGTACAAGTGATGCGAGCACTTCTGTTTTGAAAGCAGAATGAGTTGAAGTGGCCCTAGAACACTTTAGCACCCTTGGGTCTCCCATGGCATTGTGTCTGCACATCTGAGCGTCTGACAGACTGAATCAGGGAGCTGAAATACAGTGTGGAATTACAAAGCACATTGCTTGCCTGTCCGTGTAGCTATACAAACAGCTGTGCCAGCACAGTGCAGGGGGTAGTCTGAGAGTGGTGGCATCCTCATGTAACTTGTGTTCTGTTGTCAAATTTAAGTCCACGGTGAAAGTAGGCAGTATTGGAATAAGGTTTCAGTCTTTACCCCTTAACCATGGGTGCTGTGTTTCTCTCACCTAATGCAGGCTAGTTATTTTTTGGTGTGAAGTTAACATCACCAGCAGTGGAGTATAATAGAATCATAGATCTGTAGAATAGTTTGGGTTGGAAAGGACCTTAAAGATCGTCTAGCTCCAGCACCCCTGCCATGGGCAGGTACCTCTTGAAATAATGAAATGCAGTCATGCCTTGTTTTACCACAAACACTGTTTCTGTGTTTATAAGTCAAGTCTTGTATTAACTGTGCCTGAAATATGTTCAACATAACCCTCTTTTATAGTACAGCAAAACCCACTCTTCCTAAAAACATGCTGTGTCTAGTCCTCATGATTCTCCATTCTGACTATATCTCCCTTAGCATTTTAGGTTTTAAAATAGGTCATTCAGATTTTCATTGATTAATATCAGAGCAAATTGTTTCAGCTTAGAGAAGCTTGGCCAAAAGTGTGAAGTCTGTTGTTAAAGCAAAATACAATCACTCACGAGTTCAAGCCGTAATTTTCATTATATGATCCTGAGCTTGTCGAGAAAGGGTACTAAACTAAACTGAGCTTTCCTGTTGTAGAGGTACGCTGTGCAGGACTGGAATCATACAGTTCTGAGAAACTCATCATCATGGTTATGTTTCTGTTTAAACGTTCACCAACCAGAGCAGGTTCCAGAAAGTGGTATTTTGTAGCAAGTGAGCAGCTTACCTATTGAGCATCCTAAATGCTATGGCAACGCACGTTGCGTATGTATACTATACGTACAGTAAAAGTTAAAGCATTATTCATTCCTATAATAGAGAAAGAACAGTGAATTAGTATCAAAGCTGTAGTACTTAGTAAACAGAATCATTTTTCTGAGAGACACCTAATTATAGCTCTGAGAGTAGGTTTAAACTAAATAGAAGAAATTAAACTGGTAGCCTGTTTCAAGTGACTCCACTGTAGAAGTCCACTGGAAAACAAATAATAAGGAAACCTGGTAGCTTTGAACATTACTGCACACACAACTTACTTGCAATTTCTATGTTTGTATGTTATCAAGTTAGAATTTTAGACTTCAGCTGACAAGTTCTGAAGAAGGCAAAAGATAAGTTTTGTTTATTGTGATAGTGCTGAGTTTTCCGTACTTAACAGCTTCTAACACTCAACCTCAAAAACACCTTAATGTTTGAAAATGCAAGGATATAGAATGCAGTCAACTCTTACTCTGCTGAGCCTTTCTAAAAGCTTTAACCATTCCTACAACCTGAAAATAACAAATGTGCTGGAGATAGGCTCTGTGTAGGTTGTTGCACGTGCGTTTGACGAATTCGCCATTTTCACTTGTCTCAGATGCCATACCTGAAATCATCTTACTTGTCCATACACCTTGGAATTCCTTCAAAAATTACTGCTTAAGAACCTTTCTATCCCAAAGAAATCCTGTGTTGTGCCTCAGCCCATCAAGAGATGATATAGTAAATTCAGATAAAGCATTTTACCGAAACATCTTTATCAGAAGTCGTAACATAGTAAAACATACTGCAACATTATTGAATTGATTCATATTTTTATCAATATTAGGTATGATCCTTTAGGTAGCTTAGCATTCATGGTAACTTTTCCAAAATGGGACAGGCACTTGACTGCCTATACACAGCGTAACAGAACTGCTATAACCCTTGTGTTCAGAGCATTTATGGCAGAGTTCTTACTTACAGTGCAGTACAACTTGTGTTTTTCTGTAACCAAGATTATAAATAAGCATTTAGGGCAGAGGAAATGGTTGCTTGAGGCATGAAGAACATTTCATGATGAAGCAGCCTTTTGGCTTCCTGAATCAGTAATGATGTGCTTGCTATTCTGGTGTGTAATTTGGGAAAAAGAGATAATTTGGCGAATATTACTGCACAATTTCAGGTCAGTAACCTTTTACCCTCCCNTAAGAATAGGAGAGTTCTGTCCCTTGGAAAGCCTGGCTCATGTTAGGAAGCCAAAAAAAGCATGTGCCTTCAATCTGTTCAGAATGATTTACACACAGAAAACTAGCAACTGATTGGGACCTCTTACAGCTGGCCAGTTGTCCATGGAGATTTTCAGCCTGTACAAAGATGCAAGCTGAAAGTCCTAAGAATGTTCTGAAGCAATTCCTGAAGCTGATGCAAGGTGAACTGGGAGCATTTTCTAATGCTGCTTTCACACAGCCATGCTAATACTTGAGTTTGTAGAGCTATGGATTTTGCACAGCTGACAAACTTATATGTTTTGAACTGGTTGTTGCTGGTCTCCCCAGGATTTTCTCACCAGGCAGAACACTTCAGGCAGGAAGTGCTTGGGATTCAATGTTTCTGTTGGTCTTGGCACTTGAAAAACGATGCATATTGAGTATTGTGACTAAAAGCTGTTTTTTCCAGAAAGCTGATTGATGCTTCAAAATGTAATGTCCAGGAAACATTGCAGTGGCCTTTTCAAGGTCTTGCCAAAGCATTTTTAAACAGCCTTGAAGATATAATTCATTTATAACTGTGTGAAATGAACAATGAAATGTCATTATCGAAAAGAAACACTAAACAGGTGGCCATGATTTCTGACATGTTTAATTCAATAATAACTGTAATGACTGGTCTCTATGAGAACCAGTATTCCTATCTGTTATGTAAATTGCCAGGTGCAGATTTAGGAACCTAAAATATTTCTGTTTTAAAATGTGTTGGCAGGCATTTTGGTTGTCAGAATTCTGTAGCTAGACTTGGCTAGTTGTGGTCCAGGTGGGCTCAAGAGATTGAGGTAAAGCCACATTGTCTGCTACCGAGATTGACCTGAAAGAAACGAGTAAAGGAATTCAAGCTGCCTAGTCAGTGTGGGTCATTTCTCTGAGCTATGAGGAGGAACCACAGGGGAAACAAAAAGGGTTTTTCTTTTGTTTGACGATGATAATGTCTTCAAATGTAGTATTCAAAGTAAGCATTTGTAGCACGCTGTTGGTATTTGCCTTAGAAATAGTGGTTACATCACTGGCAGCTTCTAACATTTTTCTTCTGCTTCTGTTTTTCCCCCTACCTTTCTTTTTTTTTTCCAGTGGAAGTGCGCTGGTTAAAACTTAGTCCTTTGTTCATGATTTTCCTGAGGCCTGTTGTACCATATTAGTTATACGCACATTATGGTCAAATTGAATCTGCACCACTAGGTCTTTGGGAATCTGAATGTGTTAATTTTGAGTGTCATTTTTTGAATGGCTGGAATAAAAGTACGTTATGACTGGTTTTGAGATATGGGGCAGTATGGCTACTCTGCCTTGTTGCTACAGCTGCCCATCAGAATTGTCTTGTGTTGCAAATGGACCCTGTAGTTAAAATGAAAGAGTTTTCACAACAGAGAGAGGCTGCACATGGAGTCCTTCAGTAATCTGCACCAATGTTGTGTTATTGATAGCATTAATAAACTGTTTGGAAAGGGGAGGAACAGTGAGGTAGTGAATCTTGCTGCTGCTGCTGTTGAATTACCTAGAATTATGTGAGAAAAAGCTGGTATCTATGACAGTGGAATAAAATGTCAAATGCAAAGGATTGCCTGCAGAATGAAGGGGTAGGAAACAATCATTGTTATATATTAAGTGTTTTACTTTAAACTGGTTATTGCTGCTTGGGAAAGAGAGTGTGAAGCTACTGGATATGGTGAGAGGATTAGGTGGAGGCACAGCATTGTCCAAAAGTATAATATTTAATAATTGTGGAGAGAGAAAAACAGGGACCATATTTTGTGTGTAAAGCTCTTGCTCTACTGTCACCATGAAGGCTGTGGTCTGGTCCTTGCTTTGCAAATGTCATTTTTTGTTTTTTTTTAACCTTTTTCCTTAAACTTTCTTTAATTTTGTGTGCGAGTATATATGTATGCATACTGAGAAGGCAAACAAAGATGGTAACAGGAAAAGTCCAATGCCTTTTGCATGGAAAAGAGAAAACTATCAGGAATAGAAAGGTATTTAGAAAAAGGAATAGCTTAAAGAAAGTTAAAAAATACTATTCTTTGGTCTCATAACTTGAGTAGTATGAAGTTAGTGGGCAAAAATGAAATTACTAGGCAGTAAAGGGCCAGACATTTTTTACAGTAGTTATGGTTAAAGTATGAAACTTAATTGCTTTGAAGATATTTTAGAAACCAAAAGATAAACTGTTGGAATAATAGTGTATGGATGTGTAAAAGTAGATTAGTGCTCAAGGATATCCTTGAGCTATAAGTGGTGAAGAGCTAAAGATACAGTAGGAGGTAAACATCTGCTACTAGACTAGATGCACTTTTAATTTGATTCCAGAATAGCTGATTTTATTGAACGGTGTGAAAAATATGAGTGGATGAATGAGTAAATTAGTATTTATTTTCAAGTTTCTGTACTGTTGATTAAGAAGAGTATAGTCAGGACTTTTTAATTACAACTGAAGATACATCTGTATGAATTCTGACTCTAGGGCATTAAAGGTGTTTTTCTTTTTTTCTTTGCATACTGTTAGTTGTAACAGGAGCTGTGCTTAGCTGTCTCAGTAGTTCTCTTTGTGGCCTGAAATTCTGGAGGCATCTGAAGATCTAAATAGTTTTTTTGTGTTTGGGGGTGTGTGTGTGTGTGGTGTTCTTCAAACATTCTTGCAGGCACTGGAGGATATTTCCTTTAATTTCAGTCCTGTATTTATTTATAAAAGCAAGCTGTAATTTATCCTACCCTCTCATTCTTTTAAGAAGTGATGGTATGTCCCTCTGGAACAACTAGGGGTTTAGATACATACAGTCCTTACTTTCCATCCTTTAAAACACACTGTGCTTCTGAAGCGTACCGGTGGATAGATCTAGAGAATGATGCTTGCTTTATTCACTGAGAACAAATCTGTTGCATTAATCCGAGAAGTCCTGACCACAAAGTGGTTTGCCCTATGTCATCTTGCTTGTTCAAGGCATCTTGATGATCAAGGCATCACTGTTTTTCTGGTCTCTAGTCGGGCCCAGAGATTAGGTTTTGGTGTTAAGGTGAAGTTCCGTCCTTGTTTGGCCTTCTGCCTATATTCCTGCACCATTCACAAAAGGGATATCTACAATATTTAGGTATGTTTGTGCAGTCCTCTGATGCTTCCTCATTAACTGCTACTTCAGACTGCACTCAAATTAATGGCCGCGAAGTGGAGTTCTTTTCTTCTCTCTCATTTCTGGCTCCAGTGGTAATCTGTGCATAACTTAATACTACTACATTCCTAAATGAAGCATCAAATGTGAATGGTATGCTTCTGGAGCATCTTCGTTATTCTAAAAACCCATAGGCAATTGGGAAACTGATGAAAGCCTAAATTTTATGTATTCTTAGTGCTTGTGTTTTGAGCTGAATTACTTCAGATCGTTGTTGACAGGGTAGAATTACAGTTGTCAGACCTAGCAGAGGAAAACCGAAGAAGTCTGGTCAGCATTGTATATTTCATTTCATGATAGCCTGAGTCTCTTTCCACTTGGCAGGAGTTTGTGCAGAGTGGGTTTTGTTATTGCTCCCCATAGAGACTTTTTCTGGGGTTTTGCGATGTTGTTCTTTGCTTATTTTACTGGCAGAAGTCAGCAATGAATCGTAACTTACCTTCTTTGGTGGAAGTCCTGCTTGCCATCCTACCTGGCAATCCTGGTGGGGTTTGGCTGTGAAATTTGCAGCAGAATTCCCCACAGATACATGAACCAGTGTCTTAAGCTTTCATTTTCCATTTTTTAAAGGAAATGGTGGTTGTTGTTCATATGACTCGATTAAGGTTGAAAGGAAAGTTTTTCTTTTGAGATACTTTGCCCCGGTCACAGCCCCTGGAGCAGATCTATTCATGGAAAAGAAACCATGGAACAGAAGCTGTGTTGTATCTCCAGAATACCACCTAGTAGGTGAAAGCACCACATAAAGCACTGTGAGACCAATAAACTCTGTGTGTTCATTGCTGGCTGGTCAGCTGTTGCTCCACGTAGTTCAGAAGTGTTTTTCTTTAAGATTGCAACATGTTGGTATCTCAAATTCAATCCCTGTAGGACAATTTAACATTGTTAGCCTAATGATTTCCCCAGAAGAAATAAGTGCTTAGCTGTAGGGAGCAAAGAATATTACTTTAATGATTTTTCAGTTTGTTCTCTGAATTCTACCCATAATGTTTTTGAAACATTTAAGAGTGATAATAATTTAGGAATAATAGTAATGTCTTTGGTAAGCTAATTATCTCAGAGAGGTAGATAATTGGAGTTTGTCTTTAAGCTTTTCCAGGCCTTATAAACTCAAACAGCAGGACTGAGACTGGCTGTGCTAAGATAGTCTCTACTAGCCCATACTAGTTAATCTGGGCTGGAAGGTTTGGCAAAGCAATCCATTCTTCCTATTGTCACCTTACAAAATTCAAACATTTGTTTATTGATGCACAGGGACTCTTTTGTTTAGAAAATCAGTTTAAGTTTGATGTAAAGTGATACATTATGCAAGCATACAATTTGGTTGTAGAACTCTACCACACAGTATTAGCGAAGTAAGAAGGTTTTTAAGATATAAAGAAATAAATACTTGTTTGAACAGTAAGAATTTATTCTGCCTAATTATGTAGGACAAAAGGACAAACAAATCTCATGAGCATTATTTCAGCTAATTTGTTTTGACGCAGGGTGGCTAATGTCCCTTGTCTGACAAGCTTTATGAAAATAGTTTTCTGCTTGGCTGGGAGTCTTAAGAAGTGTGTAACATGAGATGGACAGCAGAAAGCAAGAGACACAAAGGAGACAGCAGAGCAGTTCCCAGGCAAAAGATGATAGTGGTAGCCAGAGGCATCCACTACTCCTTTGCATGACAGGAAGGAGCATGCTCAGGAGGGTTCCAGGGTGACCTGGCAAAGGTGCCTCCAGTTTCCTCCACAGCCGCGGATTTATTGGGTTATCCTAGTCTACAAGTTCTGTTTGAATGTGTATGTAGAACATTCAGCTTCATTAAGAGCTTTGGACATCAGATGCAGTCAGGTCTTGCGTTCAGCCAGCTTTCTAACCTCATCAGTTTGGTTCCTTTGTTCCTTTCTCTGAAGTCTACGGACTCATTTTTTTAAAAAAAAACACCAAAAAAAATACACCCAAAAACACTTCAATGTTTTCTTTCTATAAGGAATGTTGTCTTATGCAATATTCATACACTGAAAATGATCAAGAAAAAAAGGGGTGGAATAGCAGGGAAGGGTGTCTTTAAAGTGCTTTGTGTCCTTCTCTTTTATATTGGATCATGAATTAACCTTTTCCACTTGAATACACAACTGCTGGAAGACCCAAAGCTAGATGGAAAACGTAATTCTGTTACACTGAAGTGTGTGCTGGGCTCGAATCAGTGTTCCATTACAGGAGGAGCTGTAGCATAACATTGTGGTAATAACATGAGGAGCTACAGAACCAGGACCTATATCAGTTTTAATAACGTTTGCAAAGAATAGGAATATTTCACTTTTTTCCTCCAATCTTTTTTTTTTTCCTCTCAACAGGATCCACTCTGTGCAGCTATGAACTACAGCCATCAGAATACACTACAGACCCAAGAGCCGCCAAGTTATGTCCTAAATATCCTGTTCCAGAGAGGTAATATTAACATCTTGTCTGATTGGGGGTGAAGGGAGCAGAGACTTGTTTTGTTCATGAAAGTTCTTTAGAAAATACACAGCATAGATTGCTTCTTACAGGTGGAAGTTTGTGTATTATTGTCACATGTTTTTAAAACACATTGTGAATGCAACTCTTAAAGAAAAACTAAACTATCCACACATACATTAAGGAGATTATTGAGCTGGTGTCTTCAAATTCTCTACTGTCTCATGTAGCTGAGTATCAGCTGTTTTACTGCCTTTCACCCTACAGCCAGCTGCCTTCCAGCAGTGCAGCTCAGATACAATTTCTGAGGCCCATGGGATCTTTGAGAGGGAAAGTGACATAGCCACACGTGATTCTCTGCAGTGTTCACTTCTTACACCTTACCTCAGCCAGCCAGATTCAGCAAATTGCTTCATTTTTGATTCTTTCAGTCTCCAAATGACCAATGTGAGGATGCTCAAGAACCAAAAAGGGGGCTATATTTTATAAACAGATTGATTTGAGTTTTATTGTTCAAAATATTAAACTGAACTGCTTTTTGGGAAGTAGAGAAGGGATTGTAGCTCCAGAAACTCTGCTAGCTGCCTTTGAGTCCACTGGAAATGTAGAGAGATCACTTCTTTTCTCAGAAATGTTTATTTGCTGTTTTGCACACCATTCTGTCAGTAATTCCACTCAAGAAGAATCAAGTTTTGTTTTCACAAACTTTAGCTTCTCAAACATATTCAGTAGAGAGTTGTAACTTCTTATTCTTGTCCTATGCATCATTTTCTGTTACAGTTTAATAAACCTCAGTTCTAGAAACTGATCTTAAGTGTCTCTTGTCTGCATATTAGGCTATCTAATGAATAATTTTTTTAATATTGTAGTGGTAATAAGTAGCAGCTGGAATGTAAACTTTTTTTACTTTTCCCCCACAGCAAATCATTATTGCATACAACTAACCAGTTGTTACAGCGATAATACAAAAACAAACGAAAATTTCAATGCCAGCCTGCATACTGAAAAGGCTCGTCAGTCTTAATTTCTGCCAGAATTATATTGACTTTTCTCACTGTGTTCCCATGTCATTCAGTCTGAGTAAATATAACTTAATAAGAAAACAGGCAGATAGAACAGCATGTCAGAACTGTAATGATACTATGTAAATTCCTTGCAAAAACTACCTCGAGTTATTTCTGAAAAGCTATTGTGCCAGTAGCGTATTTCCCTTTTGTTGTTTGGCATGAATAGAATGTACAACATGTCTGAATATTTTCTGAGATTGAAAAGTCTGAACTTAATGCCCTAAGGCAGAAAAGGCCTGTACTGTATCTGTAAACCACTCAGATATTTTTCAATTTTTTATGGTTAAATTATCTGAGAAAATTGGTGTAATTTGGAGGGGAAATGGAATCCTGTGGAGGGAGACAAATGAAAAAACAGCACCCTGTAGGCTGAAGCAATCTGGCAGAATTTACTTAGCCCTCCTTTTCTCAGATTTGATCTGTCAGAGGTATGAACCATCATCTGACTCCCATTAGGTCAATGGAATGGAGGTAGTTCAAGCTGTGAGTGCCGTCCCTTGATATTTGATGACATGACTTCTTCACACCCTGCAGTTGAGGCTCCAGGTCTCAAGGGACTCTGATCCACCAGCTTTGAGGTGCTATGTATAATTTTGACTCGGTGGTGCAGCCCGGCAGTGCAGCCAGTGATTCAAGTTTTTTCCAGTAACTGCCTCGAATCTCTCAATCTCAGTAGATCATAACCTCACTTTTTAGTTTTGGAACGGAGAACTCTAGAGGAAAACCTATGCTGCTTTCCCCTGCAGCATTTCTCTCTCAACCCACTCTGCAGAGCTATGCCAAGGGTCTGTTCTGTAGAGCTATAAAAAACAGATAACAGCAGCCTTCCAGCCAGGTTCCCTACACACAGGTTTCTGTATATGTCTAGGTGTAGTTGTAAGACAAAACAGTTATCTTCTGAAATCTAATATTTGAACAATTAGCGGGGCTCTACTTCATCTGCTGACTTGAACTTCATTTGGTCTTGTTCATGATTAAGAAATGTATTATTATTCTCACAAACTTGTAGTTCCATTTCAGTATGCAGTCTACCAAGTAATGATCAAGAGGCCATATAAGATAGTACAGGTCACAGGGAATAGATCTGTTATTGCATTTTTAATTAAACAAGACACCTTACCTTGCCTACTCATTGAGTCAGAATCACTGAAATAACAGCAGATCTCAAAAGATGGATTCTCAGGAGTCCAATTTATTTAAGTAAGCTTATAGGAGCCACTAACCTCATTTTTTATTAATTATGATAAAGTTAGAAATTAATTATTCCACATGAAAATAGGTAACAAAATGTGTAGTGAAATTACTATAGCATGAGGGACGTTAGGTAATACAAAGTGGTACATAAAAACATTTTTTCCTGTTAGGATGTACTTTGGAACAGCATTTTAATCCTATCAGTTTCACTTTTCAGAATTTGTGTTTTCTTATTCAGACACAGGGATGATAGTCCTTTGTCTATTCGTAGCACAAAATTTGGGCATTGTTACTGGCATTGGCAACTTCTAAATACTCCAGGCTTTCTGCAAAGTTGGAGCAGTTAACAATTAAATAAAACTCAGTTTTCACTATTTCCCAGTATTACTGTGTATAATGAACTACAGTACTCTGCATATTCCAAAATATGCAGGCCGGCTTTTAAATAGGGCAGCCATGAACATGAGTTTAATTTGTTTTTTTAACAACTGTGAATAATACAGAATTACTTTGCTGTGCTTAACTACTGTCTTCATCACTAACCAAAAATAGAGCATCAATATGAGCACCTGCAAATGCGTTTACCTACTCACACAGTGAGTTTAAAACCATATAATTTACAATTGTCAGTCACTTCAAACAAAAACTTAGGATCTATTAGTTATCTAGGTATGGCAGGTTA
>VXAL01009176.1:38283-52272 GCA_013399475.1 Chauna torquata
TCCTGTTTTTTCCCCCCAACCCCCCCGCCCGCTCTAAAACGTAGGTGGTACAGGAGTCCTGTGGTGTCTCTATGCTAAGCAACAAATATCTGCCAGTGCTGTTGAGACTCAAATAGCCAAAGAAAATCTTCAGGCTCTCCTGATCTATGCCATTTCAGCTACAGTCTTCACGGTATGTTTTATTAAATGCTATATGATTTTCTTGTTCCACNGATTTTTTTTTTCTCCTTCCAAGCATTGTTCTATAATATCTGTTCTTGTATGAGGAGAGAATTCCTGACCCTGCAGCTGCGCTACTCTACTCTGAAATGTCCACAGGGACTTCCCATGAGTAGCTGGAATATGAAACTCCCAATCCAGGTTTACTCACGAGATTTTTGTTAGATTCCCAATTTAGAGGTACTTTATCATTTCAGTTTATTTGAAAGTCCTTAGATCATCACACTTCTGAAATCAGTTGTTCCTGAACTTCTTCCACTTACACAAGGATCATTGTGAACTGAAATACTGATAACTACTGAATTATTGTATGTTCTTTCAGCCTTGCTGTTTTTTTCAGAGTCACTGACCTAACAACTGAAAATGTCAGTGTTTGACTAACTTACATGACAAGTACAACGCACAATGTCTAAAAGTAAATGTTAAATTGTATTCTTTCTTGAATCTTGCAGTCTGCTGATTTCAGTGGTTCGTACAACATATTTGAGGATGGAATCTGGCCTACTGTCTTAAGTCTGCGGCTGATGATGATTCCAAGTAAATAAGTGTGAGATTAAATTTCCCCAAAAGTATAATTTTGCAAATAGTTTCTCACCAGAAGAAGCTGATAGAGGTTTTACATTTTGATCTTGTGATCTTATAAATAGACAATGTGTTAATTTTCTATGTTTGAATATCCTAGCTGTGCAAAATGGTAGCTTGCTTATTTTTCAGTTCTCTAAAATGTGATTTGGAAACTTCTCTCCCTCTAGGTTATATTGTTCTTGATAATGTTAATTATGCGCAAACGAGTAGCTCTCACCATTGCCTTGTTCCATGTGGCCGGCAAGGTCTTCATTCACCTGCCACTGCTAGTCTTCCAGCCATTTTGGACATTCTTTGTGCTTATCCTCTTCTGGACATACTGGATCACAGTCCTGCTTTTCCTTGGTACTACAGGTAAGCAGCTCCCAGGCTTATTTTAAATAAGATAATGTATTTTAGCCTTTTCGCACACATATGAGGAGATAGTAATGAAAGGGCCATTGCATGCATTTTCTGTGTCCCCAAACATAAACACAATGGAAGCAGTTTTCAGTTCTTCATAACCTAGGTGTCCAGTATTTTCTAGATTATTAGTGAAACATTCTTTAATTTTTTACGCTTTGTACACCATATTTTGAGAGCAGCGTGTGTACTCTGAATTTCTGCCTACTGTGAAGAGTGTTAATGAGAGCTTTGCTTGAGTTCTGCGCCTGGCAAGACCTTATACAATTAGTCAGTCTTACAGGTCCAAATCTTAGTTACTTCAGTAGAGAAACCTAGCAACCACTTTATAAAATGGAAGATGTGTGTGTTATTTTGCAGCAAGTTGTAGACAATAGAGACTGTTAGTCATTGCTAAAACCTTTGAAAATTACTGCTAATCCAAATGTAGTAGTGTGTCAAGTAACAGAGCTATTTCTTATAATACAGGCTAAATATTTTGGATTTCATGGCCTGAATTTTTAGCAAGGGATGGAGGTAATAGAATCTTGTTCTCATTACTGTTGAAGTTTTTAGTTTTCATTGCATGGTGTTCTAAGTGCACTACCTAATGAATGGCAGGTTACAGAAAATGTATGCCCTGAAATTAAGTCCCGGTCCCATGCTTCATTCTGTGAGGTAAAGACCACTGCACAAGCATTAAATTTTGTAGCAGAATTTAGGCTGATATGTTTTAGCGACAGAACTCTTTAGTCTTTGCAGAATCAAGGCCTATCAACGTATGCTTTTAGCTTTAAATGCACTCACTTTATTCACTGATGTCAGTTAAACAAAATCTTTGTGCAACTAGGGCCAGATGTTTTAAATCCAAACCACGAGAATTGACAAAGTGAACATTATTTGTGTACAGGAGAGAACCTACATTTTTGAAGAGCTTTTTCACTAAAAACAAAATTATTTCAATAGTTCAGTTTATTTTCAGGATTTTTTTTTTTATGTAAGCATGAAAGCATGGCTAAGAAGGTAGAGAAGGTGTTGGCAATGCTAAGTCAAAACACTGCTTTTCGAGGTAAATATTTTATACGCATGATATTACTCAGCGTTATTCTGCATCTCATCAGCAGTTCACGTAACTGTTGCCTACGATGAAACTTCTCAGCGTGGGCTAGTATGTTGAAATAGGACATTGCCTAGGATGGTTTGACATGCACTGTAAATCATTATACATCATACTATTCAGATTAGACAAAGATTCAGTGGATTTCTGAATGCATACATTTAGAATCACTAAAGCTGTTCCTCATGTCTGTAAATGCCTTTAAAGATACAAATATTGTTGAAATACATGCACAATTACTTGCAACAAGGGACACAAAAGTTATTGTTAGTGTTGACATCTAGATCTAAGGAGCTATGATTCTCACTGTGTAAATTATAGCTAGAGAGCAACAGACAAATCAAAAATGACTAAGGCAAGATTCCTTTTATTATGTTTAATTATAAGAGTTCTTGCTGCTTGGTAGTGGTGGTTAGTCTTGGAAATTTTCACCACATGGCTAAAAGCTAGAAGAAATGTTGCAGGATTTTGAGTATGCTCAACTTTTTATTAGTGCTTTTTTTTCAAATGCCATTATAGTGATTGTCTCAAGATGTATCTTTCTTATGAACCATCTTCCTAAACCTGACAATTAGTAGCATTAGTAGAAGCTGGAGTGGTTCCTCTGTAAATGGTTATGAACTGCTAACACTATATACTTCCTTCTTTCTGAGTTGATGTAATCATTATAATCCTTTTTTGCCCTCATTAATTTGTAGGTAGTCCTGTCCCAAATGAAGAAGGACTTGTTGAATTTCGAATGGTAGGGCCTCTGAAATACATGTGGTGGTACCATGTGGTGGGATTGATCTGGATCAGTGAGTTTATCTTAGCCTGTCAGCAGATGACAGTAGCAGGAGCTGTTGTGACATACTATTTCACAAGGTAAGGATAACATCTTTATTGTGAGCAGCCTAGAAATGGAATTAGCAGAAATAATGAGGGGATAGAGCTTTTGGGGAGAATACTTGCTTTCTGCCTGAAAGCTGGAGAGCAGTTGAATTGTATTAACTCTTCTTGTGAATCATATGAAATCCTAAAATGATCTGTTTTGCTGGTTATAGATTGTATTCTTGGTATTTAGGACTTGAAGTCTTGTTTGCCTTGTAACCTGTGCACATTGTAAAGACATGGATGATTGTTTACAAAAAAGAATGCACCTGGAAGACCATCTTTAATGCTAATAATTAATGCTGATAAACTCAGCAGAGATTAAAAAATTACTGACAGCAATTCATTATTATTTTAATTGCAAAACAGTGCCCTTTAAATTTATATGCATTAATCGCTCTTGCACAGGATTACTCAGGGTCTTAGTAGATTCATCATTTACATATAGATTCTCACAAAATCATATAAAAATATAAAAGTGATTCAGAATATGTGTGGATGAAAACTCCATATTTCATTGCTACAGCTGTGTCTCAGTTGTGTATCAGAGCATACTTTACCCTGGCTGTTCTGCATGTATCTGCTGGCTGTTCAAGAAGGCAATACTAATGCTCGAACAATGGTTTTAACAACGTTCAGGCACAAGAGTTTGGCTTCACAGTGATAAGAGACTGATTTCAGAATCACATACTTGTCCAGAAAAAGTAATCCCAGCTTTGGTATTCTGTCTGTAGTATTTGCAGACTTTTCTGAAATTAAGGCTGCTAAAAAATTTACCTTAAATAAGTGAAAGTTCTTGTTTTAGCCACTTAGGACCTATTTTTTTTTTCAGAAGAAAAATTGATATCAGATGCTTTGTTAACATTTTATGAGAATACTTCACTGAGTACTTTAGTGATCCGAAATACTATGTTTTGGTATGTAGAGGAGAACTATGGCAATATTTTTGGTAGGGAAAAGAATCAAGTGCACTATTGTCTGTTTGGTCTTTTTGTAAAAGTAAAATAAATAAATATCCACATCATTGTTCAGGAACGAGATAAGTAATTTTACTTCAGATTTTCTCAAAGTCTTTTCCAAACAATGTAAGTACAACTCCTCTGGTTAAAGAGCAGCATGAGTAGAGGTTGTTGACAAGATATTTAGCAATGGTGGTTTAACTGAGCAAGGAGAACTGAGACGGTAGAGTGATGCTGTCCTCAAGAAAAAAAACATTAATGTCTTAAATACACATGTGGTTCAGCTAGTGTTTTGGTATAAAAACCCTTTCATGTGAAGGATCTGATACATAAAAATTTCTAAGGAGATCCAGCAAGGACACTCTATTCTTGTCATGTGCTTTTAAGAGTCTGATTTTTTTTTTTTTAAATGGGTTTTTAAATAATCATGCAGATGTTTTTCAAGTGCATGATTCAGGTCACAAATGTTTAATTGGTTTGTCTTTTTTTAATTGAGATGATTATCTGAATTACATTTGATTCCTTATCTGCCCTAGTCTCTTAAAATATATCAAAGGCAAGGAATTAATTTACTGTGCTGACAGAAATTCTGTTATTTTATTAATGATGAAGTTTTCCAGTACACCAATGAAATACATCTGTGAAGTTACTATAAGGTGTTACAGAAATGTAAGCCTGTGAGTAATAAAACCAGATTGAGGTACAGAGCAGAGAGGGTAGTTTCGCATTGCTATGCTAAGCCAATGCTTATGCTTCATCTGTACGTTTTTGGTTTTTTCTGTCACCTGGAAGTGAATGATTTTACTTTTAACTGTATGTATCATTCCTTAGTAGGAATTTTATTTTAAGTTAGCAAATATCAGTTGCTCCCCACTGTTATTCGTTCTTGCATTTTGAAGTAGGATTCTAACCTAAAAAGTGACTTATTTTGCACATTAGAAGCTTTCCACAGCAATTGAGATGAAATTATCTATGGAGAAATGTTTTATATATGTTCACTATTAATTCACCTTAGCAAAATGGATGCCTTGCAACTCAGGCAGTAACAGATCTTAACATTCTGCATTATAGAGTCAGCGCTCAGTTATGTCTATTTGAAAAGGAGAAAGTGTTTGGGTTGCCTACGTATAGGGATTAGACTGTAACTTTTCATAAAATCATAGAATATTCCGAGTTGGAAGGGACCCTCAAGGATCACCAAGTCCAACTCCTGGCTCCACACGGGGCCACTGAAAAATCAGACCCTATGTTGAGAGCGTTGTCCAAACGCTTCTTGAACTCCGGCAGGCTCAGTGCCGTGACCACTGCCCTGGCGAGCCTGTTCCAGTGCCCGACCACCCTCTCGGTGAAGAACCTTTTCCTAACACCCAGCCTGAACCTGCCCTGTCACAGTTCCATGCCGTTCCCTCGGGTCCTGTCGTTGTCACCAGAGAGCAGAGATCAGCGCCTGCCCCTCCGCTCCCCTCATGAGGAAGCTGCAGGCCGCCATGAGGCCTCCCCTCAGTCTCCTCTTCTCTGGGCTGAACAACCCAAGTGACCTCAGCCACTCCTCATACGTCTTCCCCTCTGGACCCATCACCATCTTTGTAGCCCTCCTTTGGACACTCTCTGATAGTTTCATGTCCTCCTTATCCTGTGGTGCCCAGAACTGCACACAGTGCTCGAGGTGAGGCTGCACCAGCGCAGAGCAGAGCAGGACAGTCCCTTCCCTCGGCCGGCCAGCAGTGGCGTGCCTGATGCACCCCAGGATTTTATGTGATTGTGCCCAAGAGAGAATAGTATTTGGCTTCCCCCACCTTAGCTGTAAAAGTTCATTGGAGGAAAGTATAGGGAAAACCTGTTTTAGTTATTAACATCTCATGATTAAGTTGCATGGAGGTTATTTTCATGTGATGAAGACTATTTCTTGATCTTTTTTGAATGAAACTTGCATGAAAATAATTTTCTCCCAACTTGGAGAGATGTTTTATGTTTGGGATGTTAACACTTGTTCCTTTAATACTTGGTTTCTTGAGGATATATAAATTAGAAATGCAAAACATCTGGAAAAAGAATTTGCATAATAAATTAAAATAGTAATATCCTCTCCAGGAATGTCTCCGTGAAGACCTCAAACAGAAGGGGAGAGAAGGGGAATGCAAGTTTATCAGCAGGCTGATTGAAAAATGTTAACATTGTTTCTTACTTTTTTTTAAAGGGATTGAGTTACATACCATGAAATATAGTTTTAAAGAAATTGCTGTTTGGCAATAACTGAAATGCAGCCAACTGCTAGTAAGACTACCCTTAAACTGTACTGATTCCTTATAGTATTTCTGTTATTACATTAGAGCCAAAACTGTGACTTGCACAGACTGTCAATGTTTTATGCAGAGTGTACAATACACACTGGCAGCTAGGAGGATAAGAAATTCCTTTTGCACGCTAGCCTTTTGGGAATTCGTAGGAATTCTATGTGATGACATTAAGCGCATATTGATCATTCTACTTCATTCTTTTTCTCTTTCCAACAGGGAGAAAAGGAACCTGCCATTTACTCCTATTCTGGCATCTGTTAATCGCCTTGTTTGTTACCACCTGGGAACAGTAGCAAAAGGATCTTTCATTATCACATTAGTGAAGATACCACGAATGATTCTTATGTATATTCATACACAACTCAAAGGAAAAGTAAGACAAATAGATTCCATTTTCTTACTGAAACTCAAGGCCTGGTGTGTTTGCAGATAATTTAGTTAAACCTGTGTTTGGGGTTGGAAGTCTCATTTTGGAATATTTGGTCTTTAAAGGACCATAAAACTGAGAGTAACTGCTTGAGTTACCAAGCTGAGTATCAGTTACTGAAACAAAAAGGAGTATTGTTTTTTTAAGATCTCTTGTTTTTTACTGTTTGTCTTTGCTTCCCCACATTTTGTGCTTTCCTAGGAAAATGCTTGTGCTCGCTGTATGCTTAAAGCCTGCATCTGCTGCCTTTGGTGTCTAGAAAAGTGCCTGACCTACTTAAATCAAGTAAGATTTTCAGTATTGAGGTTCTGTGTAAAGGGTTGATAATATATGTGATTCCCAGAATGTAGTCTGAGGCTGACATGTAATGTATTGTACTTTGGAACTGAACTGAACAATGGTACTTAAGTCTCGTCTCCATTACTGAAATTAAAATGCAAGTCATTGCATTAGTCTTTGTTTACATTGCAAAGGTGAAAAATAGCCGGTATTCATCTCTGTGAATATTATATCTCAACTTTAGATGAAATCTCAACAGATTTGATTAGTGGTTGGAGATTATCCCCCTTATCTCTGCTCTGCCAAACTGTCTGATTTTCAGAATATCTTTGCTGTGACAAGGAAGTAAACCTTTTCTAGGTGTAATATTTCATGTTCACAGGATTGAAAAACAGTATGCAACATCAAATTTTCCTTGTCATCTACAAAGTAGAAGAAGAATTGTAAATTTCAACTCACAGGGTGGTCAGACCACCTTGTAAAAGACATTTGGATGGCCTGTGGTTCCACCTCTGTTAAATACATCTCTAAATCTCTCTTCTACTGTTGTCTTTTTTTTTTTTTTCCCTGGAAATGGAGAAATTAAAATCACAAGAAAACAACAGTGTAATCCTTGAAAATTGTCCTTGGTAACTCCTGGTGGACTTGTATGACTCAAATTCTTTTATGTTTCCAAAATTTTTTCTAGCTACTTAATTGTTGTAGTGATGCCACTACTCACCTCTTCCTGCAGAGATATTGCAAATTCTGTTTAATTATTTTTTATTGGAATAAACTTGTTAATGCATAAATGATGAGCAAGGGAGGAGACGAATGGTAATTCCCTACTTCATATAGTCTTTTGTCATCTGGTACCTGCTGCTTGTTTCAACAACTCTCAAGGGAATCTTTACTCTTTAATATCATATGATGTGACTTATTCAAAAGCCATGTCTTCCCTACCCCACTACTCCTTCTCCCTTTTAACTCCTTCCCCCGCCCCCCTTCTGAAACATTTGATCATTCCACGAGTAAATTTTCACTCTGTTTTTCCCAGAACGCATACACGGCCACAGCTATCAACAGCACCAACTTCTGCACCTCAGCAAAGGATGCCTTTGTTATTCTAGTGGAGAATGCTTTGCGAGTGGCTGCCATAAACACTGTTGGGGATTTTATGTTGTTTCTAGGAAAGGTATGTCTACTGTATACAGTTGTTATGAGCCTCCATGGCAACAAGTTTTCCTTAGCAATGACTTGCAACCCAGATACAAAATGCCTTCAAATTCCTGTTTCTCACTATGCACTTTATCACATCTAGCTGTATCCTGTAAGGAAGGGACTGTCCAGGATAAGGGTGGGTAAACAAATGATCTAGTTACGTCAAGTAGCAGTGATCAGAAAGGAATGGCTGAGAATGAAGACACTTTTTGCATGAGTTTATTTTTAGGGAGTCAAAAGAAGTGTGACCAGAAATTTTGAGTTTTTGATTGGTTTTGTGGTTAAAAACCTAAAATGTTAAAGAAGGGAGGCATTTCTTCTGAATTCTGCTTTCCAGATTTTTGTCGAAAGTTAATACTTTATTGATCACCATTTTTGACAGAATTGCTCTGGAAGGCAGTATGGGAGCATGCAATGAGGAACTATCAGCTTAAACAACTAAGTTACTTTTACTCTGACTAGAATAATTGCTGTGGTGAGTCAGCTTTTTGTTTCGTCAGGAAATGATAGAGATCTACTTTATGGAAATTTAATCCAGTGAAATATTGTTATCCTTTCAAGGATTTTGTGCCATTATTTACTAAAATACCTGATACCTATCCACTTAAATCACCTGTGCTTAAGCATTTGGACATTAGTTGAACTGAACTGTCATCCTTATTACATTCTTCTGTTAAGTCAGACTACAGTGGGCTGAACTTCTAATCCAGTAATCAAATCAATAAGATGTGAGGAGAAGTAAATACATAATGAAGATATAGGTGCTTTAGAGATCACGAAATGCATAATGCAGTTTTACAGAGGAGTCTGAAATATATTAGGGAATGTCTCCTTGAAAGGATGTCTTTCAGATTATTGGAGGAATGCACATGTGACAGAAATGTTAAAATGAACAATGCAACATAACAAAAACGGTATCATATGAACAGAGCTAGATTGCCAGCCTGTCTCCTCTACAATCCAACCCAGTATTTTCCTAATACAGTAAAGCTGACCTATTTTACAATATGGTGTTTAGCTGCAGTTCATAATAAAAGGTTTAGAGATGTTCAAAATGTTGAGTGACCACAACAGTTCTGTTTTTTTTTTGTTTGTTACTCCCAAACTGCTACCCAGTGAAATATCTGTTAGGGCCTCACACATAGTGCAGTTCTATGGAAACTAGAAGATATATAATGTGCCTTATATGAATTAGAATCATTTCTAATCTTATCTATAATCTAATCTGATCATTTCTAGTTCTGATCTGCTTTCTCTATATGGCGATGAGACAATGATAAGACAAGCTTGGAAACAACTTTTGGCCAAGTTGTTTCCTCCAGCAAAATGAAACATACCATACCCCCAGCCCCACCCACACCAAAACAAACAAACCAAAAGCAATTGCACATTAGTTGTTTGGTAACATCTGGTTCTGTGTTGTGTTGTTTTGTTTTGTTTTTTTAAATAATTGACAGGGTAAAGTTTTTTTTTTATGGGCATATTCTATATGACTTGAACTATGACAGCAGGATATAAATATAATTAGCTCTAAAAAATACCTTTTGGGTTGAGGGATACGTTTGAAACTATTCTGATTTGCACTTGCTGGACCATCAGTTAAAATGTCATTCCTACTCAGGGATATGGGGAATCAAGGATGTAAAGACGTCATTACCACTAGTATCTGCAACCCCTAGTTTTAGGATTGGCAGAGCAAGGAGCGCATAGGTTGAAGTAAACAATCAAAAGGCTTCTATCATTAGAATTCTCTTATGTTTTCTTCTTCAGGTCCTGATTGTCTGCAGTACAGGTTTGGCTGGGATTATGTTGCTGAATTACCAACGAGATTACACCATCTGGGTGCTGCCTCTCATCATTGTTTGCCTCTTTGCATTCTTGGTTGCTCACTGCTTCCTTTCCATTTATGAAATGGTTGTTGATGTCCTTTTCTTATGTTTTGCCATCGATACAAAATACAATGATGGAAGCCCTGGGAGGGAATTCTACATGGATAAAGTTCTCATGGTAAGTTCCCATTGCTCTCTAAGTCTAAAGATATGCTTCCATAAGATGGATATCTTGAGAGTGGGGTGAACACACTAGCTGAGTATAAAACTTTTTTTTTTCTTTTTGACTTGGATTACCACACTGTCTTAATCATGACTTGAGCAGCCAAGAGTGGTGTGAAGCAGGGATGCCTCCCCACTTTGGCATCACTAGTATTGACTTCTACTTGCTGGCTGCTCGATCAGCAGTCCTCATATAGAGTCATACCCATGGGTGTCATTTCTTGTAAATGATAGAGTGCAGAACAAAAGGAAGCAAAACAATGGGAGAAGTTTTACTTCTTGTTCTTTCCTAAAAAGGACCTCTCTTGAGATGTGGAAGAGAACAAATGTCAGAATATTCCACCCTACACACAGATAGTGACCACATTGAAGTTTTTCTTTTTAAATGGACAGAAGTCGCTTCTCAGTCTGTCATGTACAAGCAACAGGTTTTATGTTCTGTGCTGGAGCCTGGACACTATGTCAAGGCCCTTTGCACAATTCAGTTTTTTTTGTTTGTTCCATCTTATTCCCTGTTCACTCTAGCTAGAGACCAAGATAAAAAATTGTGCTCCTCAGACCATTCAGTTTGTTGCTAAGTCACTTCTTGATGATGTTTTTCCATTTTAAGTGGCAACCGTAGAATATGTCCCTGTAAAATGCACCTCCAGGTGTAGGCTAGAGGAGGACTCTCATGACTTCTTAGTGTAATTTCTTTTTCTGATTACTTGTGAAAAGTGTGCCAAGAATTTAACTTTACATTTTGGTAAGAACACGACAGAATTTAGACTATATAATAAAACAAAATGCTAGCTGATGACTTTCTTTCTAGCACAGAATAAAAGTAAAATGCAGCATGCTGTCTCAGAAGACAACACAGGTAAATCATAAAAGCATTGCAAGTTTCTTTAGCAAACAGTAGGTATCACAAAACACTAACAGCTAAAGTTTACTGAAATTTGCTACCAAATGCTTGCCTGTAAGAGAAGAAAAAAGATGAAAAATGGAATTAGCACCTTTGTTAGTCTCTGAATAGGTAAATTTGATTGGGGAAAAACTGAAGAATTTGCATTCAGGGAAGTTAGAGAAATTAACAAGACCTCGTAAGTAATTATCTCCAAGTTTCTCTATTTAATGAAGTTGTAATGTTAAATAAAGTTCACAGGATAGGGTGTAATAACTGGGATCTCTGTTTTTGTGACAACCGCCTTCCTACCTTCCCTCTCATAATGGCGAGCTTTGTGGTAAATATGAAAGTTGTATCAGCACACAATGAGAAATACCTGTCCGGCTTTCAATTCTTCAGAATTAGGTGATGGAGACCCCTGTGGCTATCTGGCAGGCTCTTTTGATATTTTGTGGACAAGTTTGACCAAGAGGAGTGAAAGAAGCAAGTTGCATTGACATTTTGAGCAGTTACATCTTTGAAGTTTTGTATCTAGATTAGATGTTTGCAGTCTGCTCTAAGAAAGCACTTTTCATGTTATTGCTGTTTTTCAGGAGTTTGTGGAGAATAGTAGAAAATCTATGAAGGAAGCTGGCCGAGGAGGTGGAGCTGAGGGCAGAGAGCTAAAACCAATGGTAGGTGCAGATGAGGAGGTGGCGATCCTCCAAGAGTTTCACTTTTACTTCCTCTCCCTCTTTGTCTTTACTGACTGCACTTCTTCGGGAGAAGTTTTTGTTCTCTGTATCACTCAAGATGTTCTGCTTTTTCTGTTTGTGAGCTTGCCTATCACCTGGATGGCAGAGTTTATGTCACAGCTGAGACCATCTTCTGTAAAAGTAAGATGAAAGGAACATATGAACATTTGTGTCATATGAAACAAATGCAGTATCATTTCACCAGGATTAGTAGTGCATGCTATGTGGTAATACAGACAGCCCTAACTGCTGAGTAGTCTCAAAATAAGATGACCCTGGAATTCATTAGACTATTCTAACCTCAATCTTCTTTTCAGTTCTGAATTAAACAATTTTTGTTTATCTTACATACACTGTAAAAGCCTGAAGAATACTACTGAGTGCATCCATTGCTGCACAGTAGAACCAGGCATTTAAAGCTCTCACCAAATTATTTTATAAAGTGCCAAGGGATTGTATACAATGATTCCTTTCAACCTGCTCAAATGACATTTCTCCCAGTTGTTTGTTTTATTGCCAACTACTTATGTTGCTTGTCTCTCGTGTGCTCTTTCCATCTCACACTGTCAAATATGCAGACAGTGAACAATGCATCATTTATGCTTCTGCAGCCTGTCTTACTTATGATGTGCCTGTTAGGTAGGCAATGCATGTCTGAGTAGCTTGGAATAAGGAACAACCTTACATGGTACAAGTAATAGATAGGTGGATCAGTATGGAAAGTGGAGAACTGAGAGCATATGATGGAGAGCCAGGCTGGCAAGGTATGACTTGTCATCATGCAATATGACTTTGTGAAACACAGTCTGCTTCCATCATTACTTTCTCAGAGTATTTGGGGCCTGACTCAGTTCCTTACCAAGTGGACAGATTGTTAACCTAATGAAATCCAAATAAGTGTATGCTAATAGTCAGAATTTTTTAAATGATGTATATGAAGCCGTGTTGCATGAGCACTTTTTGACCTAGCTGGAATGAGTTTCTGCTGTAGAACTGGTAGATGTGTAGCTTTGTGTGTTTTGCTATTTCGTTATAGCATACCAGTTTCTAGATTTGCTTATGCCTAAATGCTGCTGTGTTTATACATTTTAAAAACTAATTCTATGCTCATTTACTGTTTTCTTCAGGGAGTAATTCTAGCTGTTCAGACAGACACTTATGTTGGGATTTTCAGAATGACCTAAACACTATAAAAGTAAAGCTGCCATTAAAATGATTGAAAATTGGGTTTGCAAACGCTCTAGTCATGCACACAGAAAATCTCCATCCAAAATTTTATGTTAATCTCTAATTCAAACTACTGGTTTACATTAAGTGGTTTTCCACTTATGCTCTCCTCAGTGCTAGCACAGACCACTAGTCAGACTTGGGCTTGACTACTTAAAGCTTGGATACTAAAAACCTATATTCACCCGCTGTAAAAAGACAAACCAAGTACTTGCAAGTCAAGCATCTTTTCATTCTTTTAGAAACTTGACTCTATGCACTTGAGTCTGGCAATGACAAGAAGTCTTCCTAGGACTGCTGGAGAAAATGCTGAGCGCTTGGGACTCAGCCCGAGTGTCATGTGCTGAATTACTCCCAGTTCTGCTGCTCATTTGATAGTCTTGTTTGGAACTGACTGGGCCTTGTTTTCTCAAGAGGTCTTCCATTTTGGGGTGTTAAATGCCAGCTGAATAGGTTCTGAAGTATTAGGGCTTCACTTCTGGACAAGGGCTGCACACAGCATAGGTAGTAGCAATTACTTCTTTGGTGGAATTTATGATACCTTGCCCCTAAGCATTGGTAGAAGTTTCAGATGTATCTGGATTAAGATCATTAATAAGTCTACTCTAATAGTAGCACCTGTAGACCCATAATTGGGTGTCTCAAAATTAGCTTAATTTTTCTTTTTTTTTTAAAAAAAAACACTTTATTGTTTTGCCTCAGTCTCCTTGAAATGGATATTTCATAGGCATGACAATTAGTTCTAAAAGTGAAGTGC
>VXAL01009176.1:52353-76635 GCA_013399475.1 Chauna torquata
GTTTCCAGTGACCCCTTTGATTCAGTTTCTCCTTGTCCTTTGGCGTTTGTCTAAGACTGTACTGTATGACTTTGTTTTCTAGGCCTCTGGAGCAAGTTCATCTTGAAACTAGCCAGCCATATTGGAACCCAATGACATTCCAAAACAAACAAAATATATNATCAGAGAAAAGGAACAGGGATTTAATACTTTTTTTAACAATTATTTTTGTGAAATATGTACTCTTTTCATACGGGTGGCTTTTACAAGCAGCTTTATCGTTGTTCCATTTTTTTAAATTATTCATTGTAGTCATGGAAATGTTGATTCTTATCTGCTTGATATTTTACAATCTGGAGGAAGTATCATTGTAAAGATAATCTGAAATGATGATTGGGTTTAGAGACAGGTTTCCCATGACACAGCTAATCTGCTGAGAGTTTTATTTGTTTAATTTGTTTAAATTTGCATTAAATTCAAGACAGCTGCATGTAAGGAAGACCTTCAAATCAAGAAAAGTCTTAAATTTAGGTTTTTAAAAGGTAGTTTCCGTGCAAGTTAATTAAGTTCTAACTCGTTTGTAAGCAGTCATTTTATTTTACAGCCCTGGTAGGGCACAGTTTTGTTCATCAGTATCAGATATCACAATAACCGACTCCTCAGGTATTCAGGTGTGTGGGAGCCCTTGCATCTCCTATTCAACAGAAACTAGAAAATGGGGAATAATAGTTTTTATATGCAATTTACTTCCTGTTTTACCTAACTTACCCTCTTACCCATTCTCCCCTCCCCTCGAGTTCAGTAGCCTCCTTCAAACTTCAGCAGTGCTCCTTTTAAGGGTATGGATTCTTCACATGAGCAATTCAAATAACAGATTATTAAAGCTCAGTCTTAGCCATACTCATGATTATTTCATGACTAGATGTAAAGATGCTGAGGATGGGAAGAGAAATGAACTGTATTACTGTACAAAAAAAGTACTGTATGTTTCATTTCATTTAATGTCAGAGAGGTTTGGAATGTGGAAGGGACCATTCCTTGCCTGTTGTTTCATCCGTATTTCTATGTACTGTAGCAGGTGGTTAAAACAGGAAAGGGCAGAGAAACATTTCTTTGGAAGTGTAACTGCCAGGGTAGTTATCTAAAGTCATCAAATAATGATAAGAGAACGTGTTGTGTTTTTTTTGTTTTTTCTTTTTTCTGTTTTGTTTTGTTTTTTGTTTGTTTGTTTTTTAAAAAAAAATTATTAGTATGGTTCTGAGATATTTGCATTTCTTTCAGTCTGAAAGTTCACCAGATATGAATACTAATATTCAATTGTTCAGCCTATTGTAATGGTAAATGCTTAAAAGTGTATTTGCTAAGAATTCATGATCTGTCAATGCTATATGCTCCTTTTGTTACAATTTTTTTAAGAAAACTATTTTTGTTAATGTAAAGTTAACATTTCAGAGCAGAATTTTTAAACTTATTGCACTAAATATAAGCTCTGTACAAATAAATGCCTCAATGGTTTGATCACTCCATTCAAGAAAATCTTTTGAAAGAGAAATGCCCTTCTGTAGAAGCTTTGCAATGGAGTGGAGAGGTATGTCTAAAGAAATGTACAACTCCTATTATCATGGTTTAATAAGTATTTCTCTGTGCTTCCTTTTAGAGGATCAGACTTTTAAATTGCTGCTGAAGGTTTCAAAAAAAAAAAATAGAGCATCATGTAACTCTAATCAGTGCTCTTACCTTTTGGCAATAGTGGAGTATTTCACTTTTGCATCTAGAAGTCATTTGATACTTAGATTTGTTTAGTTTTCTTTCAGTAAACCAATTAAAAAGATTTAATCTTTTCATGTCACAGAAACCAAACTATGAAAAGTAAGAAAATAAAAATACATTTAGAAATGGTAACTGCATGGGAGGCAGGGAGACAGAATTATCCAGTCTTGTAAGCATTAGACGCTTGTTTAACTGAACCATATTGGTAGCTCCACTGATGACATCAGGAGGGCTCTCTTAAGTAGGGAAGTTGTAAGTTACACATCTGTGTGTATGTGTATGTTAACTGGACTAGAACTCCAACCTAGGATTCAAACTGGAGTGAGACCTCAGTGTGAGTTAGAGGTCAGGCTGTCTAGAAGAAGCACTGGAGCAGCCTTAAGTTTGTGGAGAGAAAACATTCCTGCTGTACCAGTGGCTAAGACTACAGTTGCACTGGACACTGCTATTTGTGTAGATCAGTGGGGTTTAGCAACAGAAATTAAATACTGGCTCAGATGAATCCCAGAAACTGGATTCCAAGGCTTAAGAGACTTACCGCTTACCCAGTTGCTTCCAGAGAAACTGTAGTTTCCGTCTTGTTTGGAAATTATTGGAGGTGCTTTGATCAAAGCCTTGGATTCTGCTCATTTTGACAACAAATATCTGCTGTGACAAGTTCTGCAAGTTTGTGCTCTCTGCTCACTGGAGGTGGGAGCTTTTCTCTGCAATCATAACTAGGACTGCAATTGGAACAAATTTTGTATTTTTGTATGACTTGACTGTGCACCATTTTTATAGCAGTTTATCCTATTTTAAAAATAAATTTGTTTTATTTACATGGTGTTTAAAAGATACAGGCAACACTTTTCTATGGGAAGCTGTAATGTTTAAGTGACAATTCTATATCATTACAGAGTTCTTAATAAAATCATATGCACCATTCTTGAGTGTGTATCTGGCATGCAGAGCTTTTCAGTCATGCCAAAATGCATTCCATCCACATGCAGGCTTTCCAGTGGCCCTTTAAAGCTTTTGAATGTTCTTTGAAGTTCATTTGCAACCAGACTACAAGCTGCCTTCTTCCAGTGTAGTCTTGTACAAGGAGATAAGTAGAAGACTGGAGTCTAAGGAGAGAACTTTTCAGGACAAATTTAGACCCTGCTTTCCTCCTGTAGCAGAGGTAGTGGAGACTATTTGAAATGTAAATCCCTAGTTGGCAGTAGAGTTGCTGAGGACTGCCAATTGTGACAGATTAAATATTTTTGCCAGCTGGCTATCAAGGGCAGTATATGGACTGTTTTTTGAGAAGCAGTCTAGACCGACTATAGTGTGATGCTGCACTGGGGATAACACTGCAGGAGGAGCAGATGAGGCAGCTGAGATACAGAAATCATCTCCTTGGAAAGTCCACTGAATCAAGCAGTGCTTAAGGACTGGTGCTTCAGGCTGGACAATTTGGGTTTAAAAACCAAGCCAATATGATTACTGGTTCCGAGCATTTGGTTTCTGCAGACAGTCTGGACCATAGCTTCTGATCAGCTAGGCTTCAAAGGAAAAAAGCATGCCATTCTTTTAATTGTTTAATTTTTCTCATTATTTTACCCTCCATTTTATTTAGAAGCTGAGCAATGTGTTATTGCTTCTTTCAGCCCTAGAGAATCTTTGTTGTTCTTTTAGCTCTCGTTTCTGTATTGCTCTTTCAGCGAAGGAGTGCCAAGCGGTCGAGTGTCAGCTCCCCTTGTCCCACCGATCTTAGCACATGCCTTCTCACCTTCCCAAGGCAATGATTCAGGATATCACCTGGACTGAATGGGAGGGGGAGTAGGTGCAGAGCTGAAGTTCTGAGATGGCTTTTTTGTGTGCGATACCACTCCATCACTGTGCTTGCTGTGATTAGGAGTGCAACCCATCATTTCTACAGTTTCAGTGCTGCTCCGCAGCTAGACTAAGCATGTGGTATGGCCAGTTTAGAACTGCATCTTCAGCCTTCCATTAGCTTATATTCACACTCCCAGCTGCCAAAACCAGGATTGGGTTTTACATGTGGCCTTAGCTTGGCATGGTAACCCAAGGACTTTCTCTATGAGGAAAGTGTGTCCTGGAAGGGACAACTTAAAGTGGAAAACCAAGTACATGTTGAGGTGGGTAGACCCTGGCTGGCAGGTAAGTCCCTACAAAGTCCCTTGCTCCCTCCCTCTCAGAAGGACTGGGAAGAGAATCAGAAGGGCATAAGCAAGAAAACTTGTGGGTTGTGGTAAAGACAGCTCATTAAATAAAGGAAAAAAGTCAAGAGAAAAAACAACACCAACGAAGCGATGCAAAGGCAATCACTCACCACCTCCCACCAGCAGACCGATGCCCAGCCAACCTCTGAGCGATGGCTAATCTGGAAAACTGTCTCCCTGCCCCCAGTTTTGTTGCTGAGCGCGGCGTTACAGGGCACGGAACATTTCTGTGGTCCGTTTGGGCCGGCTGTCCCCGCTGTGTCCCCTCCCAGCCTACCCTGGGGAGGGCAGGGGGAGAAACAGGGGCGGCCTTGGCCCCTGTGAGCGCTGCTCAGCAACGGGTAAAACACCAGTGTGCCATCAGCGCTGTTTTGGTCACGGATCTAAAACGCAGCACTGTACAGGCTCCTGTGAAGAAAACTATCTCCGTCCCAGCCAGACCCAGTACACAGGTCCACTTACCCAATAGTTAGTCCAAGACTCACTTCCCACATTTCTGTACAGCACCTTCTCAGGGAGGTTACTTCATTCTGAAAGGGCTTTTTTCAGAGTAGGCAATTAGCCTGCTCCACAGTGCTCCCTTTTAGGGAGGGAGCAGGGTATGCTGACTCTTACTCTTTCAGCACAAAATGGGGATGTAAAGCAGAAATGAGCCCTGTCTATATCAGCGTTCTGGCAACGGAGCAGCCAGCGCTGGAGACAATATATTTAATGTGCCCTCAGGGCCTGCACTTTAGTGGTTTGCTCTGAGTAGTTATGATGTATTCTATGAATGTATGTTACAGAGTCAGAATAAAATGCATGTAGCAGACATATACTTATCATCACCATCCAGTGATCATTTGGTTCTGAATGCGTATTACATGCTGTATTGAACATGGCACAGTCATTTTAAGAAACACTAGAGATTAAAAGTAGATACCTAACAGTGCACATCCCAGTTTTGTAAATCATGGCTTTGCCTGTGCAGATACTGTTGACTAAATCTAAACATCTCAAGTCCATTGTTTCTTGAACAGCTTGTGTGTCACATTGTCACTACGGAAATCCTATTTCATCTTTGTGGAAAAAAAACTCCTTCCCAAAGGAGGAAACTCCCTCCCCTCTATGGAGAAAAACAAAAAACAACAAACAAACAAACAAACCTGTTTCACAAAACAAAACCCAACAGACTTTTCTGAACTTAACTGAAGCATTTCTTGCACTTAGCTTGTCTGTTGGGATGATGGAAGTTTACTCTAAATATTTAAACTTTTCAATGCTCTTCCAACTATTTCACCTTTGCTGTTATTTCCATCACATTACAAGAGAGATAATGGAGATTAGTAACTTTGTATTTCTTGTGCTCTGTAGCAAATACTGTTCTCAAGATATTTTTCTTTTATATTTAGAGAGATGAGAGAAGAGATAAAACTTGTCTCTTGTGATGTGGGTCATGTATAGAAGGCAGAATTTCTGGCCTAGGATTGAACTGTGAGGTATCTTGCAGTGTTTGCAAGCTGATGCAACCAAGCCAAAGCTCTTCAGAGACATTAGGATTATGAAAATATTTCCAGGGATAATAGGTAGCATGAATCCATCTAAAAATATCCAGTTGGAGGCTAAAATACTTGGCATTCATTTGAGAGAAATCAGCTAAAACAGAACTAGCAGAAAACTAACAAACACCATCAGATTCTACTCCCCGTCTCACTGAAACAGTCATGTGATGTGTGAATATGCTAAGCAGAATTTAGTATTTTAAGGATTTGGTACTTTTCTGTAGAAATGTAGGCCTCCCCATAGAACCAAATTTGCAAGAATTTAGAGCAAAAGTACTAGCTAACTAGCAGAATTAGCCTAATTTCAGTAACTTTAAAGACAGCTCTGGCATCTCTACGTATGTGATGGAACATGCTGGGTAGCATTGGTGGCTACCATTTCTCAAGTGTGCCACCTCTCCCCTCTGGCTTGAGTGAAATATGGGCAGGTAATGACTATTTCAGAAAGGTTTAGTGTGATTATGAAGCTGAATACTCTTGAAATCCAGCAAAAGTTGGGCACTGACTTGAGTTCCTGTGAAAGTTGTAATTTATAACTTTCAAATAAATACTGTATATGCTCTAGTGTTGGTATTGGGTGGGTCCATCCCTACTCAGACTGAAAAGGGAGAATATCTCTAATTAGAAAAATAGTGCAGCAGACAATGAGGTCATCTGTGTGAACAGGGAGTGGGAGGAGAACACAAAAAATGTTGTGGTGTTTCTAATATTGTCCAGAGAGCAACTGCCAGAGGCTAGGTGGAGCCATGGACAGCAGAATTCACAGGTAGAAAATATTTCACAGGATCTTCACGGTAGTTAAGAAAATTTACATTCCATTTCACAGACATCTCACAGCAACATCCCCTGTGCCCTGCTTTTATTTTGCTCTGGAGCTCTTCAGAGCAAGAAAGAAGGTGTAACCCTATCCCCTGTGGAAAGGAATTATTTTTATACTGTGGATTGTATTGCTGATTACAGTAACTACCATAAGGAGAAAGGAAAATCATCTGAACAGGGATCTTAGAGGCTTGACAGTAGCTCGAACAATACTTGTGTTGTCATAGCCCATCAAAGCTTCATACAAAAAAAAAGTTTTTCATCCTCTTTCACTCATAGTTCTAACAGGGCAGTCAAACCTCTGGACTGGTTTAGTGATTTACATTCAGTCAAGATAAATTAATAAGTGCTGCTTTTTTCCAGTGGAATGCCACCTCCTTTTGGAATGGGATAAGTAAATGTGAGACTGTTTATTGTTGTCTGAGAACTTCAAATGTTTTATACTGCAAGCTGTGAATGCAGGAAGAGAAGGGAAATTTAACAGTGCTGATCTAATCTTAGATTTTCTGTGTAAACTGACATTGTGCCAGAATACTGATGCAAAACTGTATTTTAGTCTAAGAAATGTATAGATTTTTTAATGTATCCAAATAAAATTTTTTTTTTGGTTAAATAAGAAAGACTTCCTGTCTCTATGGGGTGCTAAGACCTCTTCTTCCTCTTAGCAATGCTATCTCACAGCCCTGAAAGCAAGCAGAGTCCATCCAGGTCTTTGCTTAAGCTTTGTTTGCTCTGTGCCAGCCTGCCTTTTAGATGTGAAGCTGCTCATCTACATAGTGCTGTGCATAGTGTTTTGACTCCCCCACTGTCCTGGTGCCAAGAAAGGCAACGTGATGCTAATGCTTTGCTGAGCTTGGTGGTGTGAATGGGGTTTTGCAGAGCAAGTGTGTTTTTTTTTCTTCTTGCTAACCTTCTGCTCCTCAACTTCTCTCCTGGGAACAGGGAACTGCGCCTTTTACTGTTTGCTGTCTATGCAAGTAGTCTCCCCCATGACTAGCTTCCTTGGCCTCTCTGAAATGTAAGTTCTTGAAAGGTCAGTCCCATACAGAGCAGGTTGATAAGCCTTCGCTTGCAGTCACACGTGCAGAGTCCCCTGCTCACACCCAGGATGTAGGACTGTCAGGACTGCTAAGGCTACCTGGGCCAGCTTATTATTAATAATAATAATAATAACGTATGCTTTACCCTATAGAGACAGTTTAGCTGCACTTTTTGTGGGGCCAGCTCCTCCTTCTGCAAGGTCCTGTACATGTTTCCTGCTCGCAAAGTAGGGTCTCCATTCTGCAGACATGTTCTTCTAAAGAGCTTGGAAAGATACAGGTGGATGGTGAATAGAAGCAATTAATAACAGCACCTTTATAATCTCACTAGCACAGGTATGTGCAGTTGCACGTACATTCCCCTCTCCTCTCCCTCCAATGGGCGCAATAAATTTCTGCTTTCTTACTGCCAGGTTTTTATGAAACTAATATGCCAAGCTGAACAATGTTTTCTGCTTGTATTATTATTTACTGCAAACCACTTCAGCACTGCGTTTGTGTAAAATGGTTTAATTTACCTGGGAGCCACTTCCACCTGTGACCTGATGTTGAAGCCATTGTGGTGAATCCCTGACTGCAGTGGGGATGAAGAGGGCTGGCCAGCCCATCAGACAGGCCCTCTGCACACTGGCAGGGTCCTGTGCTGTGAACCCAGGTGTCCCCCAGGCCGCCTGTTTGTCTGGGAGCTCCGTTTCCAGGTGGTACTAAGAGGATGTGACATTTTCAATCGTAACAACTGCATTCATTGTCTGCCTGTATGCATGCGTGATCCAAATCACCAACCAGCCCTAGGCTATACAGGCAGAGGTAACACAGCCTCATCCAGGCCTTCCAGTGCTGTCTGTTGTTTCGCTGCGTGTCTCAGTGCCTTACAGTTTCTCTGAAGGTGTGCCCCCTTGGCTCAGAGAGTCTTTTTCATGGTTTATTTAAAGGATGAACCTGCTTGGCTTGGCTAGGTGGGTTCAGTTGCTTGGAGTAAAAGAGACACAGTAGATGCCTTTCATCAGCAGAGGTCTTAGGGGCAGGAGGCTCTGAAAACCCCATCTGGTTTCCACTGGGTTTGCATGCGTGAGAACTGCAGAACAGGAGTGCTTTGTGAGAGACTGAACCCCTTTTAGGGAGAGCAACACTGATTCCTCCAGATCTTGAAACGTGAGAGTTTCTTGGCTTCCAGAGAAAGGAAAAAAAAAAAAAAAAGGCTAAATGTGGTCTGGAGGGAGGGGGCTAGGGAGAGAAGTAGATGCAGGGAGAACCGAATGGGACACAGGACATGAAGTGGAAAGAAAGCCTGAGAGCCCCGGGGTGGAGTGGGCAAGAAAAGCAGGGACTGGAAATGCAAAAGCAGGAATTGTCCTTCAGCAGCAGCATTTCCCACTGCCAAGACGCTGCACGCCTGATAGCTAGCCGCAGGACCAGCTCACTGGCATCGGTAACTGCAGAACAGCACGGGCAGGTACCTCATGATCTCTGCTCCCTGCTCCCCTGCCAGAACAGAAGGAAGTTCTGCTTGCTTGCTCGACAGCAGAGCTGCTTGGCTGCCAGAGGCGGTCTCCTGCCTTGCGTGGAGTTTGGGCCCTCAGCACGTCGCAGACCGGGCTCCTCCCAGCTCCTTCCTCCTGCTGGCGGCCGCCAAGAAGCTGACCCAGTTTTACTTGCTGGTGTTTAGATGTTTGATGAAGACTAGCTAGTGCCCAGGGAGATATTATTTAGAATTTCTAATTACTGTTTAAATTATGAATGTATGAAATGGATGAAACTTGTGCTCCTGTACACAGAGCACCTAAAGAAGCTGTTTTTCTTTTTCTGACACCGACTGTCATACTCTGCATCTAATGCTCGGTCCTTGTTTACCAAGAATAAAGTGGAATAAAATGGAGTGCAAGAGCAGATTTTCTGAGACCTTTGCTAGAGCAGTCAAAGCTAGAAATAAAGCCTACAATGGAAGCTACTAAATTGTTTTATCTAGCCACCTGAGCTGGCAGTAATCAAATGGGAGACAAATAAATGGATGAGTAGGTATTTCATACTGAAAAACTTTGAAGAAGAAATCACAAGCCTGAACCCTGTGCCCTTCTGGGAGATAGAGAGAGAGAGAGAATGAAAGAAAGAGTGAGAGTCTGCCACAGTCCCAGAAACAGTGATAAGATGTCCCTTAATTTTAATTACTTTTCTGACAGGTCTTAGCTATATTCTGATTTTAAATACTAAGTGGTGGAGGAATACAGACCCTTGGCAAAAAACAGTGGGTAGGTATTTGCAATGTCAGATGGAGCAGGGTGGTCTGGCCACCCCTTCAGATTGCAGGGCCTGCCACATCCCCCCTTCTTTGCTGGAGGGGCTTCCAGGTAAAAGAGGGACAGCTCAGCAGCTGGGACACCTGCCTGGGCTGTCCCACTGCTGTGCCACCCCAGGCCCCCTCTGTGACTTGGGGCTCACCACCTGCAGTCTTCGTGCCTGCCTTTCCCTGCTGGTGGGGATGCCATGAAGGTGGGTACGTATAATACCTAATGCTGGAACATTTCTGGAGAAAGTAGAGGGATTTCAAGGCATGAGTTTGCTGGCTGTTTCATAAAGCCCGGTGGGAGGACTGCAGAGGACTGCCTCATTCTTCTGAGTGCAGAAGTCCTGCTGCATCCAGACAAGGAACACCACAGCTTGCTTTCCAAAGCTCTCCAGTGTTGCATCCATTCTCCATGAAACAATACAAGGACAAGAAGCCTCAGAAGGGCTTCCTCAGAAGAGGAAGCTCGAGAACTTTATCAAAGGGTTGTTTTCTGGAAAAAAAAAAAAAAAAAACATTGCTAACAAACCCAGCAGGTCTGAGTTTCCCGGAAATGCACAGCTTGGAAATCTGTTAAGCTTCAGAAAGAAAGAATAAGGAAGCAAAAATTGAACGAAAGGTGTAGAACTATACACAAACTTGATATTTATGTTCATAGCATTGTGTTCACGGGCCAGGGCCCCCAACCTTCCTGTAATCATAAGCTGGACATACTTCAGGAACAGCACATAATGAGACTAATTAAAAGAGCCCACTGGACTTTCAAGCCATGGGTGCAATGCAACTGCTGTTCCGAGCAAGCTGAACGCTCAATATGTGGCCACAAGCTGTGCTTGGGCTCCAGAAGGGTCCCAGCCACGGCACCCTGAAGCAAGCATGAGGACGCAGGGAATGGACTGAGGATCTGCTGAGCCAGGGGCAGGAAGTCAGCAGGGGTGAGCCTCAGCAAGGGCAAAGCCTTGCTCGGCACCCAGGCTGCAGGGCACCCTTCCCCTTGCACTCGCGCTGTAGCTGCGCGTTCCCTGCTGAGCTCTTGCAGATGTTCTCCAGCCAGTCCTGGAGGGATCAGGCTAGAAAGGCAGTAAGTAGGGTATATGTAAAAGGCAATAAGCAGTAAAATGGGATGCAAAAGCGGCCAGAACACCAACGGCCTCTTCAGAAGTGGGCTGCGGGAAAGCTCAAAGGGGATCCAAGAGCGTTACCCATGCCGCCCTTGTTGGAGAGATGGCAGCAGTACGTTTCTTTGCAGGGTGAGTATTTGTGTTTGCCAGTACCAGTTAGAGCTACCCTGGAAGAACAAAACTGCTGCTGGCAATTAAAAAGAATTAGGTCGTCTTTGGCTAGAATTAAGCATTTGCAGGGAGCTCTCTCGGAAAACTGCATGAAGACAGATGAGCCCCTGAAGTCTGGGGATCATTGGATTTGCTGCAGGAGGAGCTGCTGGAGAAACTGTCCCTTGAGTGTCTTATTGTTGCAAGGGATCAAAGCTGTCCTCACTACCTGTGCTGGGAGAAAAACTGTTAGGAGGTCTGGTAAGAAATAACACACCACTGCAAGCCAGGACAAACACCATCGTGCTGCGGTAGCAATAACGCAGCGGACACAAGTGGTGCTGAGCATGTCACATGTATGCGGATTTATATACGGTACTAGCTCAGATTGCTTAGTGGAAACTATTGTACTCTTTAGAAAAAAGCAGCTGCTCCTGAGACTAAGGGTTAGTTTTTTGTATTAAAAAAACCTCAACAACTGCTTCATGATTTCACTCTTCCCGATGAGCCCTGCCAACTTGCACAGCCTAAGGCCACAGCTCAGTACAAGGCATTGGCAGCATCATGAGCCTAAACAGTAACAGCTTCATCTGCTATTCCGTTCCTTCCTTTGCAGGCACAATAATGAAATCCAGGGGGAATTAAAAGCACTCTGACTGCAGAGCCCATCAGCCAACCATTATAATTTGGCTATGAAATAAATAACCATTGACTAGCAAGCACAATTAGCTAATAAGATTGGTGCTTCATCATAACCCCATTTCAAACAGGCTGCTGATAGAGTAAATTTGACACCAAAATAGCATCACAGGAAACACTCCCTAAAGCTGATGGTGTGTCCAATTAAGCAATACTGCAAAGAAACCAGCAGTGATTTTCATCACGGGCTGCCATCTGGAGGGATTTCTCTGCAGAATGCTGTGCTCAGACCTGTGCTGGTGAGCAGATTTTTCCTGTTTGGCACCTTTCCCCCTGGGCACAGCCAGGAGGGGACGGCTAAAAGCGCTAGCCATGAAGGCCATCATCCTGCCTCACGCTCGCCTCCGCGATATCGTCCGCAAACAGCTCTGTTTGGCTCAGCTCACCCCTGCGCCTCGGGACGTTCTGCTGGGACACTGTGGGCCTGCCCTTTCCCCTCTTCACGGAGACCAGGACACCAAAACGCCCGTGTGCAGACCATATTGACGCGCTCCTAGAAAAAGGAGCTTGCTGGGGCTGCTGGGTCCTGCGGGAGGCAGGCAGCTTGCTGGGGCAGCCCGCCACGGGCAGCCTCCGGCAGCGGTGCTTCCACCGCCCCACCGCTCCCAGGCTGCACACGGCTTTCTGGGAGGAAATCTACAACATGTTTTATTTTTACTTAGATATAAAACAAACTGCTCCCTTTTCTGTCTGTCCCGGGCCTTAGCAAGCCACCAAAAGGCAGTGCATCTCCTGAGAGCCTGTGGCACCACAAAAATAATCCTGGCGCGATGAAGTCTCCAGTCTTCAAAGGCACCTCCTGGGCCGGCGCCGGCTCAGGAGAGGCCCATCTCTGAGATGAGCTGCTGCGCCCAGCCGGGCAGGGGGGCTTCAAGCTCCCCTTCCTGCGCCTGCTGCCTCGGTGCCCTCTCCGTCGCCTGAGCCTGCCGGGGGCTGGGCTGGCTGCAGTGCCAGCCAGGTGCCAGGGCTGCTGTGCGGCTTGCTGCCGTCTTGGGAAGAGGATATGGCCAGCTCGACAACCTTCTGACAGATGTTCGCGGTCCCCCTCCTCCTGTGAGGGGGCTGACTTCTGTCAGGGTTGGTTCCCCTGCAGCCTGTGGTCCCGGCACCTGGCGTGACTTCCCCGCTGGGCGCAGCCAGCCTACGAGCGCAGTGCCGAGGGTGAGCAGATAAGAAGCTCGCCCGTCACTGGCCCAGCCCAGGATCAGGAGATGGTCCGCAGGGGTCCCTGCACTGGCACTGCCGGCACCTGACCTCCCGCTGCTCCTGCCCTTGCCTCCTCCAGCTAGTTTATCAGTGTGACCCAAGGCAATGCACCAGAGGTCACTGCTCTCCAAAAGGAAGCAGGAAATCAGCCTTCAGGGCAGAGGTTATTTCTTCCCTTTGCATTTCAGTTACAGTAACTGTAGGACAGGGTCTGAAAATCATTTCATGCTCCTCAGGTTCTTGTGTGTAAGGAGAGTTATGGCTCATTATGAGAAACGGTACCATGGTTTTTCCTGCTGCTGATCTTCTTTTGCTGTATGGTCACTCTTACCACTCTTCCCTGTAAGATGTGGGAAGTTAAGGGGCCAGATCTGTTATTCACCACTGCTCTCCTAAGGGGGCAACTGCCTTCATAGAGGTGCAGAAATACACCTTCTTGTCTCTGAGTCTCATATTCCCTGAATCACTTTTTTTTTTTTTAACCTCATCTAGATCACTACAGTCCTATTTTTTCTTTTCTTTGTACAAACACAAGATCTCCATGCAACAGGTAAAACTGAGCCTGTGCTTCCACTGTCACTATTTATTCTCAGCCGCTGTCCTTCCCTCTGGCTGCCTGACATCCCTTCTCTTCCCCCACTCTCCAGTCCAGGCATCGCCCCAGCTGTGCCTCCCAATCACCCCTTTGATTTTCTGCTGTCTTCTGTGTTTTTCCCACATCAAGCCCTTGGACACTGTGCACAATCCCCACCTCTCCCCCACCTAGACCTTCCCTCCCCAACACCTCTCTGCTCTTCCAGCTCAGACCCTGGGTGCCGCACAGCTGCAGCTGCTCACACTGACTCTTGTTCCTGCTCTCCGGGGCAAAGATCCTCTTCTTTCTGCCGCTGTCTCTGTCTCTGGCAACCTAGATATCATATTTGTCTGTATTAGGGTTTAGACATCCCGTGGGGAAAGAGAATGGAAGCTGTCTCCACTCTACAACTCTGCCTTGCCCTAATAACTTAAGTGAAAGTAGACAGATGGACAACAGCTTCAAGTCTGTGCCCTGCCTCTTAGGAGACCAGTTGATGACCATGCAGTTCTGGTGCTATTTTAAGCTATAATCTCCTTGTTTTGTAGCTACAAGCTGGTAACAGAGAACACAGCTGCGTTGCTAACTTGTTGCGTGCTCCACGCTACGATTCCTGTCTCTGTGTATGTGTGTCACTGTATATAGCACTTGATAAACCAGGGCTCCCACTCTAACACAAAACACTACTCGTAGAATTTCTATTGCACTTGGCTCTGTCTCCCCTTAATTGTGCCACAAGCAGAGTGGAGAACAGAAATGCACTTTCAAGCACTTCTAACCCTCTCACAGTGAAATGGGTTGAACAAGGACCCAAAGGCCTTACACGCTGTGGTTTTCAACGGCACTCTTCAAACTGCATTTAAGCGAAAGGGCCGGATGCAGGGTCCCTGGTTGGCAGAGCACTGTGCACGTGGTAACACAACCGAGAATGCGAGTAGTAATCTGTTTGCATTCCATTCAGAGACGGAACACAGGCTCAGATCTAAACAACCCCCAAGCTTTGGATTTAGTGTGTGTTTTGTCTTGGGTCCAGCTATAATTATTTATTGAGATTTACTTGAAATGCTCCCTTTGAGAAGACGTGAGAAAGTTGTGTACTCCACACTGGTTACAGTTCAGGTAGCACGGAGAGACAGTGATTTCTGCAGGATTTTGCCGCACCTTTCAATCAAAACCCGAGAGCACCTGAAAGTGACTAATATCTTCAATAACTAGCATTTTTTAATTTAAACCTCCTTAAGTTAATGATGTTAGCAGAGCATAGTGCCTTGTGCTGAATCCCCAGAGATTTTGTGTTCTTTGTTACCCACCTGTCCTCTGAAAGACCACAGCTGGCGGGTGGTAGACCACCCTGGCCCTGGGCACATGGACCAGCCCTACACGCAAGCTCTTCTAACTGCAGGTTTGGCCCTGCATTGGTCTCATGGTGCCCTCTTCTGCACAAACCCTCAACATCACCTGCTGAGAGCAGGGACTGAAGGAGCCTGGGGCACAGGTGGGGACAGGGAGTGCAGCCAAAGGGGTCTGCTGGTACCCAGGTATAGGGATGCTTGTGGGGATGCAGCATAAGTCCTCAGATAATGCAGGTTGCTGCAAAGCCAGTGAAAGTGTTCACAAATTTGCATCCCCACATCTTTGCTCTGCAAATCTCTTATGAAGTTCCTCAAGTGTCCCCAACAACTTTGGTAAACTCCTTGCCCAAGGAAAACTGCAGCCACTTCAGAGGAGGACATGCCCCCCAGAGGATCTGGTAGAAGACACCATCATAAATGCCTACCAGTGATCAGTGAGCTATCCACTTGACAAGCTCATCAGCAAACGGCAGGTGCTTCAGGCCAGGCACATCCAAACTGCATTAGCAGCAAGCAGCTGTTCTCTTCATGAAAGGCAGGCACACCACACAACCATTTTCTCGAGGACTGCAACAGCCTGCTTTCTGTCACAGGTCTCTGACCACAGTGGTATCCTCCTAGAGGAGCACATTTCACTTTGTGGTGGTTTTACCCAGCTGAGCAGCGGAGCTCCACCACACCGCTCTCCCACTCCCCCTCCTCAAAGGAATGGGGAGAAAATACGATGGACCAGGGCTCAAGGGTTGAGGTAAGGACAAGAAGGTTGCTCACTAATTACTGTCATGGGCAAAACAGACTCATCATAGGATTAACATAGTTTGTTGCTATCACTAGCAGACTGGAGCAGTGAGAAACTAAAAGCAAACTGAAAACACCTTCCCCCCNGCTGCAGCTCTTCAAGAGCTGCTCCAATATGGGTCCGTACCACGGGGTCCATCCTTCAGGAGCAAACTGCTCCAGCACGGGTCCCCCACGGGTGGCAGCTCCCACCGGATCACCTGCTCCTGCGTGGGCTCCTCTCCACGGGCTACAGGTCTGGCCCGGAGCCTGCTCCTGCGGGGACTCTCCCAGGGCTGCAGCCTCCTTCAGGCCACATCCACCTGCTCCTCCGTGGGCTCCTCCACGGGCTGCAGCGTGGAAATCTGCTCCATGTGGTACCCCACGGGCTGCAGGGGGACAGCCTGCTCCACCATGGGCCTCACCACGGGCTGCAGGGGAACTTCTGCTCCGGCGCCTGGAGCACCTCCTGCCCTCCTTCTTCACTGACCTTGGTGTCTGCAGGGCTGTTCCTCACTCCTCTCTCTCCCAGCTGCTGTTGCGCAGCAGTTTTTTCCCCTTCTTAAATCTGCACTCACAGAGGCGTGACAGCAATGATGTCTGCACAAAGTCCAATACGTGCACTGGCATCTCTTGAGCATGAATGTCCTCATCCCCTAAAAGAGAAGGAATATCTTGGGTCCCCCACATGCTCATCCCACACCTTTCCCTGTGGCAGCTGCCTTTGCATTCATGTGCTGGTCCCCACAAGCATGCAATACCGGACAGCCTCAGAAGGAGGCACTCCAAAGGAGGAACTGCAGCTGCTGGGAAGACCCATCCTGGGGCACAGTGGGGCTACGTCAGCCCTCCAGAGGGGCAGGGAGACATGGACCGTCGTCCTCCCGTGCAGAGGGAGCCAGCAGGCCACGATGGGCATGGCTGTCTCCAGCTAGTTGCTGGATGGTTCATCGTGCCCCAGAGAGCAGACAGGCACCGTGGGGAAGGGAAACAGGTCTCTTGGCCAAGGGGTGTGAATGAGGGCTGGGTGCACCTTTTTCTTCCCACACAGGAGAGTGCTGGTGGCGTTGGGGACAGGGCTGGAGCTGGCTGTCCTTGGGTGGAAGGTGTGCTCTTCAGGCTTTCTGTAGAAAAAGAAATATGCAGCAGTTTAGCACCAGTAGTTAAAGTTGACAGAGCCTTAGGCTGGAGAATGTACTTTTAACCTTTTGCTTTTAAGCAGAGAAACTGTAACACAGAACCAGTTGAAACTAGAATACCAGGGAGCAGGAAGAAGACTTTAATTACAAAGATACCTGGTCTTGAGGTAAGAAGAAAAGAGGAGTCACACATGCAAAGAATCGCCTGGAGACATAAGGAGACCAATCAGGAGAAGGTGAAGCCCCAAGCCCAGAAATGCTGTTGGACAACTTAGATGGTGTGCAAAGCAGATGTGGAGGAGCAAGGACTGTAAATTAGCAGGCTATTGGAAAATTCCAGTCCTTCCTAGGAGGCACCCGGCTCGAGCTGTAGCAGTAATAAAGAAAACTTTATAGAAAAATCAGCTTATTGACTCAGCAGAAACCTAGGGTGGAATCCTGTTGTGGTGGCTGGCATGCATAATTTCCATAACACTTCCAGACCATCTGCAGCCCCCAGGAGAAGAGATATGATTGCCACCCAGGCCACCGCCTCCTGCTGCATTGTGCCCTGTCTCCGGTCTCCGTGTGTGCAAGGGCTTTCTCTGTGCCAAGCCTTCAGACCCCACCACCCTGCTCAGCGCACCAGCTCCGCGGTTTGGGTCATGCTCTGTGCTATGGAGTGACAGCCCTCCTGTTCAACTCTGACCACGAGCCAGTCACCCTGGCTCTCCTCCCAGCTGGTGGCTCACAAAGACACAGTGCCATCAGCTGGGTGCCTGCAGCGACCTGCCTGTCCCTGGAGCACCGATGGCTTTCCCCGCAGGAGGCATGGGTTCACGTCACCACTGCTTTTGTGCTCCACAGGTGAGGTGGACACGGGCGCACGCAGGTCATATGCCTGTCACCTTGCACCAGGAGAGGAGGCAAAACACAGAAATAGGCTCAGGAGGTTGTGAGCCCATTAAGAGGACAGCGTCTAATCCTCACTAGGAAGCAGCTGTAGGAAGCCTCAAGTGTCCTACATGCCGCCAGCCACCGGCCCCAGCATCTCCTTGCTGAGTGATGGCTGCTAAGGCAGCAGCAGTGCCCCTGGGCACGTGGCAGTTTGCCACGGCAGTCAGAAGCTTTTGTCCATGATTTGCTTGGAGAACCTCCTATGAGGGAAGGGGAGGCCCAGACAGCGAGTCTGAAAAGCACTGTTCCTTAACTGGTAATGGTCAGAGGAGTGCAGCCAGCCGTGCAGCCTGGCACAGCTCGGCCAGCCTTGAGAACTGCATTAATTGTGCTCCCTCTCTCCAAGTCGCAACTCGCAAGCCTGTCTCTGGAGTATGTGTCGTGGTTTTGGCTGGGATAGAGTTAATTTTCTTTGTAGAGGCTTGTATGACGCTGTGCTTTGCATTTAGGATGAAAACAGCGGTGATAACACACTGACGTTTAGTTGTTGCAGAGCAGTGCTTACACAGAGCCAAGGGCTTTTCAGCTTCTGGTGCTGCCCTGCCAGCGAGGAGGCTGGGGGTGCACAAGGAGCTGGGAGGGGACACAGCCAGGGCAGGTGACCCAGACTGGCCAGAGGGATGTCCCATGCTGTGTGGTGTCGTGCTCAGCAATAAAAGCCGGGGTTAAGAAGGAGGAAGGGGGGGATGTTGGGAGTGATGGCGTTTGTCTTCCCAAGAAACCATTACGCGTGACGAGCCCTGCTGTCCTGGCAGTGGCTGAACACCTGCCTGCCCATGGGAAGGAGCGAATGGATGCCTTGGTTTGCTTCGCTTGCACGTGCGGGTTTTGCTTTACCCAGTAACCTGTCTTTACCTCAACCCATGAGTTCTCGCACTTTTACCTTTCTGATTCTCTCCCCATCCCACCAGGGGAGAGTGAGCGAGCGGCTGGGTGGCACTCAGCTGCCTGCTGGGGCTAAACCACAACAGTATGCCAGCACATCTTCCCCTGTAGGTTAAAGCTGTTCTTTCCACATCTCTTCTTACCTCCTGCTCCCTCCCCCTCAACTACAAAAAGCATTAGTAGCAGACCTTTTTACCCTGATGTGCTTGCTTTTATACCATGTGAAAAATCTCCACCTCTTTGCTCTTTTTCCTTCTGCTGTTTCCATCACGCTACCTCTTTTCTTTCTGCTCACGGCTGCAGAGCTTTTCAAAATGTTGTTTTAAAGTGTGAAGTGACTTCTGGGCTGGTGGCTCCAGGACAGCACTTCATATGTGTTGGCTAAGAAAATGTACTTATTCACTGCTTTTTGACACAGGTCAAAGCTTACTGCAATAGGCACTTCAGTACGAAAGGAGTAACTTCAGAAACTGACAAACTGGTATGATCTGAAGAACTCAGCCTTCATCTTCTTGGGCAGGTGACTCCTGAGCAATATCCCTAACTTTGCTTTCACATAATGAGTTTTTCATTTATTTTCATCAGCTTATGTGAACTCCCTTGGTTCTGCTTTATTTGAATGACGTACCTAGGTATATACTACCTATATAGGTATATTCTACATTTTAAAGGGTTCCTCTCTCTCTCTCTCTTTAAATTAAAACAAAAACAAACAAACAAAACAAAACAAAAAAACAAAACAGAAATTCACAGTAGTTAATGAAAACCCAGTTGAGTCCTTTTGACTCTTACCTCATCTGACAGAAAGAGTAAGTAGCAGGAGAAGAAACTTCATAGAGGGGCAGGGCTGAAGCGGCAGCCAGCGAGTCCTGAAGCAGTGACTCGGTAGCAGTAAAGGCAGTCCTCACCTGCTGGAAACAAACACCAGGCACCAGTCCAGCTCTGCACAGCACTGCACGAGGAAGTGCTGAGCGCACGCCTGCCTCCCAGCACAGCCCCTCAGGGCACTCATCCTGATGCTGCACAGAAAGCCGCTCTGCCCCCAGAGGGCCGTTCTGGATCCCAGAGATGGCAGAAGCCTGGTGCTGTGCCAGGGACTGCTGTGCTACTGGAGAGCTGGCACCAGCACAGCGTGACAGCCTGCCCTCAGACTTGGTCAACAGAACTGGTTTTACTGGGCTTGGGTGCTCCCTTTTATTACTGCCACAGCTCATTTATTTTAACGTCCTGGGACGGATATTTTCTTTCAGTTCCAGTTATCATGAGTTCTGTGACAATGCTGGGAGCTAAAGTGGTACCTTCTGTAATCTTAAGTGTACCAAAAGCATGCAAAACCCATCTCTGTTCAGTTTCCTCTGACGCCACTTCCAGTTTTTATTATCACCCTGCTGACCCGAACAAGTTTGCAACCCAGAGCACAGCTGCAAAAGCTGCTGTGATACTTCTGGCACCACGGCAGGAGCTGGGAACCAGCAGTTTTGGGAGCCTGCCCCGAGGAAAATATGCGCCAATGACGATAGACAGAGGAGAGGACTTAAAAGGCAGGTGCACGATGATGGAGTGGTATGCATGGGAGGGTCATGCACGGCAGCAGTACCTGGTGTATGAAACTTACAGATACGAGAATCAGAAGTGGGAAAGTAAATAACCACGGAATTTAAAAAGTAAAAAGGCATTGGGGATAAAAACAGAAGGTGGCTAACCGATTGGCTTAGGTAGGATTCTCTCTCATGACTTCAGAAGTGTTTTAAAACAGCTTCTGGGGCACATGCAGATAACAACCTTTGTAAGAACGTGTGGAACGCCAGGAGCACGCACAGGCCCTTTCACCAAAACCATAGAATTGACCTGTGCAAAGTAGATGTATAAATAAAAATCCAAAATGTGTAGTTACATTTGTGTATACATGTACAACACATTTTGTGTGAACTGGGTACATGCACAAGACTACAAATAACTACAGAAAGCTGCCCAAGCAGTATAAAGCAGGTGAATACCACAAGTGTTGGTTTTTCTTGGTCTGCGCAGCATCAGTGCGGGCAAGTGTCTCCTGCCAGGCTGTGGCTAAGCTGCCTTTCTGACCCACACACGTGGCAAACCCTGGCCCATTTCCTGCTCCTAAACGCCCTCACTGGTGGTGTTTTCCAGCCGAGTTTCCTTCATATCCTCCGGACAAAGGCAGCGCTGAGCACAGGCTGGCCTCAGCCATCACCCCCGCACCGGGCAGGGTGTTGGGGTCTGTTGGAGGGGCTCGTGGTTCAGCGACGCATCACCAGCGCTCCCCCAGTGCATGCCGCAAGGCAGAGGGAGCCGGCACTGGCACTGCTACCTGGTGCGGGATGGGTCCTTAAAGGATTCAGGCTCCAAGCTTTCCTGTAGCAGTGAGCACGTCGAGTTGGAGCTGGGATGAAAGACTTTATCCTCCCTGCAGTGACATATTGTGTAACAAGTGATGATGGTGGCTTTCACATCAATCACATCAAACTTTTCCTCCTTCCTCACAACTCAGTGCCACTAAAGACGGATTCACCATTGACTTACAGTACTTTAAATGAGTCAAAAGTATTAAAAACCTCGGATGGTTTTGACAGCCGCATTTGACACTTTATTTACACTGGTGTGAGAGTATCATTAAGTGAAGAGCATTTCAAGTCTCAGTTCTTTTTTGTTTTCAATTCTAGTTTTCAAAAAACTGAATGCCTTGTTGTGTACAAAAATAGCAATGCGGTAGATTTTAATGTATATTCCAGAGGAGGCAAATCAATTGTTCAAGTTTCAGAACACATTCTGCTCTCCTCTCTTTCTGATAGAAAGACTATTAAGAAAATTGACCAAAAATCAAAGCCCTGTTATACTAAGTATACATACATAAGAAATAGCTCTTAACTCAAAGCAATGTTTGTGTGTACGTTTTAATTCTACTCTTGCAGATCCTGTTGAAACAGCAAAGGAGATTTGATAGCTACAGCCTTTTCTACATGTGCATAAATAATACCTTGTTGTGTTTCATCCAGTTCAATGACTAACTGATTTGAGTTTGAAAAGAACAGTAGAAAAGCCTGTTTTCCTCTGTCCACTGTCCTCTGTTCTTGGTATGAATCAAAACACTACGAGAGGGGCGGACCTCTAGAGTTTGGAAATTCCAGCAGGCGTTTTAATAAAAAATTCTCTGTTCAGTTCTCTAACTGCAGCTGACGTTTGCTTTGTTTCAAAAAATAAAAATTTGGAAGTTGTTAGTAGGGAGACAGAAACTGCGTATTTGCTTGAGAGTCATGACCAAAACACTGCAGAAATTACATTTAGTATAAAGAGCCATCACTGGACTGACTTCTGAGGCTTTGGTATTCATCAAAGTAATAAGGTGATAAACCAAGCACTGAAGGAACAGCCCTGTCACAATCTCTTACCCATCCACCAAGGCTCCCAGGAAGCTCTGGGGATGGCCCATGAAAACCCTCCCACCCAGCTCCTCTTATTTCAGGTAGCTTCCTGGGAGGAAAGCCAGGGAAGTCTTTACTGTTCTCGAACATCTCCACTCCATATGCTGTTTAAGTCTTGTTTAAATCACAGGGATGGTCCCTCTGCTTTTCTGCCTGCCATCTGGCTGTAAGCTGTGTCTCCTTTGAGAAGAGCAGATGCCTGAAAAAGAGACCAGGTGCTGCTCAAAAAAAGGGAAAAAGAGAAAAAAAGTGNAGGTTGCATCAATGAGGAGCCTAGTGGGGGAGTTTGTTCGAGATGTGGGTTTGCTTTCGTACATGCCAACATGCATACCCTCAAAAGCAAAAAAGGGCTCTGGGTCAGTGGTAGGAGTGATTCATCTTTTCTTTTAAGACATTAAAAGAGGGCCTTTTCAAAGTAACAGATCATGGTGACTTTCAACTGTAGAAGGAGTGAGGTCACTTCATGCCAGAGCCACGCAAAGCTGCACATAAGCAAGCCACTTCTTGAGCTGCAGCATTTGCCACAGGGTCCAGCCCTTCTCAAATCCACCACAAAGCAAATATGCTGTGTTATAAAGGCTACCCCTGGCATTCTCACCACCTTGCTATTTTGCTAACTTGCTTTCTCAGCCAGAGTTTTAGTATCAGTTTTATCTCCAAGCTTTTCCCATGCAGAAATGCAACAACCTGCTGTCTCGTCCTGACATCATATGCAGATATAACCGGCACCACAAATAACGTGAAACACTGCAGTCGAAGTATTGTTTGAAGAAAACATACACATAGCATAACCTTATACTTGCAGCTGGAAGAAAAGAATCTCAATATTGTAATTTTCATGAGTTACAAGATAGTAAGAGTTCCTAGCAGGCAGCCACGTTATTAAGGCTAAATCTTGCTCTATGCTTCAGGTATTAAACGACAAGTAAGCAGTGTGCTCAGTGCCAGAAGGGAGTTGCTCAGGGGCAAAGTCTGTCCTTCTTTTCCGTATCTCTGTTGTAAAGCAGCATTATTACAAATCTGTTAAATAATATTTCTAATTTCTAACTTCCACTCCATGTACAGACAGATGAAAGCCAACCTCTATTGCTATTATTCTGTGATTATCCAAGCTAGTCTTCAGTGAGAGACATGATTTTTCTTCCTCTTCTTTTAAATGAAAGTTCCACTTGTGAGAATTATAAAATGAGCATACAAAGTGAAACAGTGTATTAGAAAGTGTGCGCTGTTTCCTGTAATTTCTATGTTGAGTCTCTAGGCTTGTGAGCTGTTGCGAAAAAGATGGCTCTGCAAAACAGCGGGGCAAATGTTAACACAGAAATGCATGAGAAATTATTAGTTCAGAACTGGAGAATGGCTAACTCAAGACACAGCGACCGGTTTGGTATCCACAAGAACCACTTTGGTTCTCCACAAGAACCATTTATGCACGTGCTGTCATGGCAACTACTAGCACAGGTTGTGGGTGTTACTTGGAGCAAAGGAAACATCAGATAGCTGGAAGGTGCAATAAACGTTCAAGCGGCAGCCAAGGCCCAGCCCGTGCCAGGTGAGGTGCAGGAGACCTGTGGACAGTGCTGAGACCGGAGCTACGCCTCTCGACGTGTCCTGCCACCTTTCTCTGCCCGTATTTCCCCTTGTCCGAGGCTGGCCCCACGCTCGCCACGGGCACTGGCCTTCCCCAGGGCCTGCTTCCCCCGGCTCTTCGCCCTGTGGGCCCCTCGGGGCAGCCGGAGGAATTACAGACACGATTACAGAGGGCTTGTGGAGACCAAAATACCTTTAAACAGATTACCGCCCTGTCAGGTGGCAAACGTGCCCAGGCTGTGGGGGACTTCCACAGCACCGGAGGGCTCCTGTTGCCATGTACGGCGCAGTGAAGCTGCTCTCCAGCCCAGCGGGCCTGTCACGGCTGCATCTCTGTAGAACGTCACCATTATGAAGTTACTACTCCCTCGCGAGCGCTGCGCTGAAACGACTTCTTTTTTTTTTTTTTTTTTGTAAATTGTATTAGCAGGGTCTGAGATGAAGCAAGGCCACCTGCCAGGACATCCGGCCGCATAAATACCGCCAGGGCACAATGGCAAGCGAAAACCCACACCCCTCGGTGCTGGTGCTGCTGGTGACTGGCTCTGGCCACCTCCAGGTGGGGAGACCTCGTCCTCCCTGCTGGCCAGGGCGCGACAGCAGCGGAGGCAGCCACGACGCAGGGCACCGTGGCACACCTAAACACTCGGCGCGTACGCTCCAGCCCCTGCGGCCCGGCCTGGGGATGAAGTGGCTCCCACTGCCACCCACGCCCCGGGCCCACACACCGCCGCCCCGCTCCCCGCCCTCCGTCCGGGGCCGGGGCTCGAACCAGCGAC
>VXAL01009176.1:76667-111623 GCA_013399475.1 Chauna torquata
CGCCCGCCAGCCCCGCGGCCGTCAGCTCCAACTGCGCGTGCTCAGCGGCCCCGGGGAGGCGAGGCGCACGTGCCGCCGGCGTGCGTGAAGCGGACGGTGGAGGGGGGGGNGGAGGCCGCGGCCGCTTTTGCCGGCGGCGGGGCGCGTCGGGCGCTGCCGCTCCCTCGGCGTCGGCCCGGCCCCGGCCCCGCTCTGTCGACATGGACGAGCAGAGAGTGAGTGCCGCCGGCGGAGCCTGCCTCCCCCCGGTGGAGCCGGCGGGCTTCAGCGGGGGTCTGCGGCTGCTGCCGGGGCCCGCGGAGGGGGCAGGCTGGGCCGCTGCTTTCCGTTTGCCCCGGAGGCGTCGGTGTGCACCGGGTGCCCGGGCGGGACGGGGCAGCCGTTGGGGCGTGCAGCGAACGTGCGGCGCTTAGGCTGCGTTGCGGGAGCACGGCGGGGCTGGGAAGGCTCCGTGCCCGGCGGGTTGTCTCAGGGTCTCTGCCGAGCCTTGTCCTGCGGAGGGCGGGTAACGAGGCTGCAGAGCAGCGTGGCTCCGTGCTGGCACTGAAGGACTTCCCAGTGCCGTCTTTCCTGGGGGGTAATGATGTCTGCAGTTACTGCAGCTTAACGAGGCGCAGCTCTGCTGTAGAGCTCTCGTATTGTGTGCGCCTGTCACAAGTAATTATGGTGTGTGTGTGTGTGTGTATGGGCCCTTCTGTTTCCTGTTCGTGTAATGCTAGGTCGTGTTGATGTGGGAACTAATTAGTAAAAGTATTTGTAGGTTTTCTTCTTTTTTTTTCTTTTTTTTTTCCCCAGCGCATTTGCTGCCTATAATTCCCTCCTTCCTTTATTTGCTGTCTGCTTCAGGGAAATCAATGAGGAACAGAGATATGCCTGGCCAGGAGCTGGGCTCTTTAAAAATGATAGTCTCTGCAAAAAGTTCTGACTCAGCCTTTTGGCTGTCAGCCTAGCAGTCCAAAAGGGCTTCTGTTACTGTCCCTACGAAGACTGTGCTTTCCGTAGATTGCAAGTGCTTTGTGGGTAGTGTCTGGATAACTACCACTACTAATGATCTAAATCTTATGGCTTAGGGATGTTTGCCATTTCAGTTAAGTACTTCTGCACTGATGCTTCATAGGCACCTATGCTTTTGAAGGTAAGATATGAATTGCCAAAAAGGTGCCTATAGTAGATACTACATGAATTTGAGTCTGACTGCCTTCGGCTGCTTTATGTGCGTTAGTCCTTCAGGGAAGGCACAGATGACAGGGCTGCAAAACAGGATGCTTTAAGTGGATATTCCTGAGAGAACTCAGTGATCAAGTTTGAATATCAGTGCTGCGGAGATGTTTGGAATACAGTAGTAAAATTGCAGTTCATCTCATATTTTACAGTACTTCATCTGTTAATTTGCTGTTGTCACTTTGGTTGTCTTAAGTACTTCTTCAAATTCTGGCAACTTCAATGTGTGAAAGAAGTGCAGAAGAGGCTAAGTAAGCATGTTCTTTTTGTTTGAAATTTGATCTAAGCATGAAGGTTTGTACAATACTGTATCTTGTCCTAGGCTGCTTCGGAAGCTTAGTTTTGCGTCCAGCAGTGTCATAAAAGTTTGGTGTGATCTTAAGCAAGTTGATAACTTGCTTCTTAAACAAAACTGATGTAATTGTTTAATTTACTGAAGCTTTTTAACTTTTATGAGGTCCCCAGCTGCTTCAACAGGTGCTATGCAATGCCAATTGCTGGCTATTCAGAGAGAGGTATATTGTCTTACTCTTGTGCTCCTGGCAAGACTACAAGACACCACATGTTGCTGGGCTTCATCTCCTTTTTCATACCCTTTTATGTTCCTCATCCTTTGCACATCAGCACTGTTGCTTTACAAATGCCATGTCTCTTTCTGTAAAGAGTGTATTAGATTCGGAGAATAAGAGTAAGACATAAAGATGAAGAACAGTATAGAGCTCAGTTATAGCAGCAAAAATGACTTCTGTATAATAAATGTGCAGTGTCACTTTGAAAATGAATTTGAAGCTGACGCTTACTAGCCAGAAAGAAAACTGCTTGTAATAGGATTCTATGAAATAACGCATTCATCAATGGCCAATGGATTTATATTTCCTTCGGTGTAGAAATTCCAAGAAACTTTACTAAACTTGATGCTGTAGTCATTCTTTTACAAATTAACTTCGAATGCAAACCTAAACTGCTGCTTATGCTGGTAACTTTTTAAGCGCTGCTTTCGTTATGTATAACTAGTGAATTTTCAGAGATTCCTTTTGTGAGAAGAAATGGCACCAATGGAGTAGCATGAACTTAGCATGTGGTTTGGTATGTTTGGAAGAAAATCTAATAAACTAATGATTATAAAATATATATTAGCCATTAAAAGCCAACTTTCTGTTCTGGTGGCTTGTGCATTGGTGGTGTGTTGATTAATGTGGCAAAGTTTTGGTAGTGGGCAGGCTGCAGGGGTGGCCTCTGTGAGAAGAGACTGCTGCCCTGATGTTGAGTAGAGATGGTTCCAGCTGGCTCCAAAATGTGCCTGCTGCTGGCAAAAGCTGAGCACACCAGTGAAGTTGATGGTGCCTCTGCGATAACATTATTTAAGAAAAGTCAGAAAACAGTATGCAGCATCTCTTGTGGGAGAGAGGAGCGAGGGAAAGTGAGAGGAAGCAGCCCTGCAGTCACCAAGGTCAGTGACGGAGGGCAGGAGGTGCTCCAGGCACAGGAGCAGAAGTTTCCCTGCAGCCCGTGGAGGGGACCATGGTGGAGCAGGCTGTGTGGGGAAGGTGTTTTTAGTTTCTTTTTATTTTTCACTTTCTCAATCTGTTATTAATTGGCAATAAATTAAATTATCCTTCCCCAAGCTGAGTCTTTTTTGCCCATGGTGGCAACTGGTGAGCAATCTCCTTGTCCTTATCTCAACCCACGTTTTTTTTTTACTGTATTTTCTCTCCCTGCCCTGCTGAGGAGGGGGAGTGGGAGTGTGGCTTGGTGAGCACCTGGCCACCAGCTGAGGCCAACCCGCCGCAGGTGGTTAAAAATTCTGTGTACTGTTGATGGATATTTTTAGACCTCTTTCATCTGTGTTTGCAGAAGGCGTCTAATTTTCTTCGAGTTTGGTTAAACCTGATGGAATTTTTGTTTGGAGAAATACGTGGCTTACTTAAAAAAGATCCCTACTGACTGGTCAGTTTCACCACTTTAGATGTGGTGAAAAACCTTGTTTGATAGTTATCTTACATTGCTGCCATATATTTTAGATCAACTGTGTGAAGTCTTTCCAAGCATTCTTCCAATGAAGATCTCTTCCTTCAGTCATATGCAGCTATAAAAACCAGAAGCTTTGCTCAGTGCCATGTACAAGAAAACTAATTTTTTTCCACATGGTAGAACTGAGTAAGCCCTAAAATGCTAGCTGAAAGAGGATTGGGAGTTTTCTTGTTCATCCAAATTGACAGTTATGTTTATAGGATCTAAGGCTTAACTGTGGGCTGACACGCAAAAACAATTACTCTGGTCAGTAATGAATGCAGAAGCAGCTGGTTAGATGATGGCATTTCAACTGGCAGTCTGTGTACAAATGTGTCTTTAAATATGTTCAGTTTTAACCAAACGGTGAACAGATTCTGTAATGAAGTGATAAAGACTTACTTTACTCACTGGTTCTGAAAGAAGCCAGTCTGGTCTTGTGTATTCTCCTTACAGTCTAATTCCAGTCATTGCTAGCAGTTGCATTATGTCTTTTACAACGTGTTGTGATAGTGTCGTGTGAAGTAGTAGAATTTCACTTTTCTGTGCTAGGGGTTTGACATAGACCATGACACTATGCAAAAAGGCAGCGGGCCAGAGTACTGGTAAGCACATCACAGAGGATTCTTTGAAAACTGCTGAGGAAGGGGACAAAAAAACAGGCTTAGGACTATTGGAGAGGTTCCGTATAAGGGAGGTAACATCGAGGTTTGCTGTAGAAGTGGATGCTTAGAAGAATGTGCTAGTCTTTTATGCCTTTTAGCAAACATGAGCTCAGTAGGAAATGGTTATTAAGAAATTGCTGGGCCGGGGTAGCGGGGGGAACCTTTGCAACATCTTTTAGATGGTCTAGCTGTTTTTGAGCCAGACCAAATAACACATTTGCTTATTAGCTCTCTGTCTGCCTTGATTTCCTGTATGTTGTGAAATAACAATGTTAAACTTCACAACTTGAAACTGAGTCCAACTGTAATGTCTTAATTAAGATAGTTTCCATTTTTTTAGCAAGCCACATAGTAAACCCAGCATTTTGGATTCATATTTGTTTCTAGAACGGATATGTTCACTATTCTGGTACGTTCAGAACTTGAACTGTACAGTTAGACGTAGTTTTAAGTACCACACATATATTTTGTTTACATTCTTTCAATATGAGAGTGACGTATCAACAAAATTAAACTTGGTAGTCTGTTTTAATTTAAGCATATCAAAACACATTTTTTCCATAGTTCTGCGTGTTGAGTATGTATTTTATAAGCTTAATCTACTGCTTTTTAATGGCTGGAGGTACTATACCACAGAGATAACCTTGTTTCTCTTTCCCAGGTATCAGTAAACTTTTGCCTTTAAGGTTGCTGCTCCTAACTGGAAGATACAAAGTATTTGCTGAAGTATTTTACCACTTGCAGAATAGGTTTACAAATCATTATTAGTTTTACTCTACAGATCACGCAGAATAAGCTGCCACCTTAGTTATTTAACTCTAGCTTGTTTTGATAATAGAAAATGTTATTTTTTTCCTCTGGGTTTCTTTTTACCTGCTTTGTTTTCATTATTGGTTCTCTGCTCAGTTGCATAAGCACTAGCTCTCATATAGGGCAGAGAGTGGTGACGATAGGTAGCCTGGTTTAGATGACTTGGGAATTTCAGTAATATAGGTCGCAAAACATGTAAAAGAATAGTAAGTTGCAGAATAGTCTTGATTTTTCTTAACCTAACCACTAAAGATCTTTAATTTGATATAATGCTTCTTAGATCTTTGATGCTTTTTTAAATAAAATGTCTTGTGATCTCCCATCAGAAGAGTTGAATTCACCACAACTAGAATGTGTCTGAATTTCCATATATGTTGAAATGGTGATTAAAAAAAAATTACAAGCTCCTTTTGCAACTTCTTGCTTTTGTAATTCTAGGAGACTCTGCAAAGGATTGTTTCTACTCTAGCGAACAAAAATGATGAAATTCACAACTTCATTGACATGCTGAACCAAACAATAAAAAACGTTCAGGTATATATGTTAAGACTCGTAGGCTGTACCTCAGAGGGGAGCGGCTTTCTAGTTTTGTCAGCCTTAAACTGGTTGTGTAGTGATAACGAGTGGGCTATAAGAATCAAATTTAAAGTATAACTTCATGTTCAAGCCAGATAGAAAAACATTTTATTTCTGAAGTGTGTCCATTTGGAGGGTATAGTGGTTTGGCTTTTATGGCAAAAAAAACTATTTTGGGATTTGATTTGTTTGGAAGAAGGAATCTGATTTTGATGTGTGACCTCAAACTCTTGTTAGTTGCAAGTCTGCTCTTTCAGATGTCTGTTTGGCAGATTGAAAGATGAGACCATCTAGATACTTGTGAGAAAATTCTTTGCTCTTTCTATTTTTAGTAGTTGCAAATTGTTGGGCTTAAGTCAACAGTTAGACCTAATTTTTAGAGCATTTGCTCTAGGTTGAGGTTCAGGTTCCCTTGGCTGTCAATAAGCAGTAAGTTATTTCTTGTTAAAGCTGAGCCAAGTTAACTGCAGAAGTGGAAATCATCCAGCAGATTCTTAAGCTGGCTTTTTGAGTGCAGTTTATAGTTTCAAATGAAATCATTTTATATGGAGCTGGATAATTACCTCTCTACGAACATCGGGCAGCTAATATATAGTCATGAGAAGGAAATGAAGGCCTTTTGGCATCGAACAAAGTTGCCAAATATGTTGGTTCTGTGCAGGTTTCTGAGTGTCAGAGGTTTTCATGGATTTCCATCTTCAATGTCCCACTGTCAGGTCTGCTTAGGTAGTGCCCGTTGTTCTTAGTGTTTTTTTCATCTTTGGTAAAGGGAGGAGCAGTAACAAGGTATATAGTGGTCATGGCAAAGTGTATCTGGGCAAACAATGTGATTTTCAGTCTAAAAGGCTAGTCTGCGTTGTTTCCAGTACAAATTGCAACGGTCTTCAATTCTCTTCTCAGATAAACTCTTCTAATGTGATCAGTGAGTTGGATGAAGAATTTGATGGTCTGTATTCAGTGTTGGATGAGATGAAGGCAAGTATGGCCAACACTATTCAGCAAGAAAAGGCTCGTAAAATTCAAGCTCTGCAGGTAACTATAAAATTTTCTTTTATCCAATTGCAAAAATTTTCAGATGTAATTTTAAACTGCTATTTTAAGTCTTAACTTGAAAATGAGATTTTGGTATTGTTGCAAGAAATAGAGTAACTACAAGGTAAATGTTATCTTTGATGTAAATGCTTCTCTGCTCCTTTCTAGGGTTCTTCATGGTCTCTAGTGTGTTTATGTTCTGGGCATTCTTATGTAGAAAAGAATTGGTATAATATGTAGTTTACAGGTAGAGAATGGCTGTGTAGGAGCAGGATTGATTGTTTGCTGCCATCAACCTAATGAATAGCTTCTGGACTGAAATTGGATTGTTTCTACAATTTGGAATATGAGCAGAACAGCATCTGAACCTCTAGATATGTTAAGTGATTTGACATCAAGGGAATTTCTATGGAAGACATATGGAAATTGCTTGGGAACATGTTACGCTGGTGCCTGCTACTAAACTTGTTATATAAATTTCATGGTTTTATAGTTATAAAACTTCATGCAGGAGAATCTTTTCAATGGGCTTCAGAGATATGGAAACAAAAACATAGGTTTCTGAAATAAGTATGAAGCCTATGTATTTCAATTAGATTGTAGCAAGCTAGCTCTAGCTTTCAGAAGGACTACTTGCATGGGCCAAAGGATAATTAAGGTCTTATAAACAGAAGCTGTTTCTCTAGCTTTTTCCTTTGTGATCCTAGTTATATCATTCTAGTCTTTTAGTTCTTTTTGCTAATGCATGGCAATAAGGAATATGTTTGTTTTTCAAAAAAGTCATTTTCTCTTAGCAAGTCAGTTTAAAGAAGCTTGAGGAACTGTTTCTTAAAACAAATTCCACAGGGTTCCTTCTAAGGTCTGCATTATTCTCTTACTCAAAGACTGGTGTAAAGCATTTCAGAATTTCTGGGTGCACAACTTAAATTGTAGGTGGGAAAGTAAAACTTGTCTTTCTCGCCATATGTCTGCTTTAAGTCCTGAAGATTCTCAACAGATGGAGGTCTAAGCACATCCAGGGATACTTAAACTTTAAATATTTAAAGAATAAATACTTCTCAATAAATAACTTGTAGGAGAAATTCAGCTGTGGCTTGTATCAATTCTACCTTCTAGTGAGTTAAAACTGAAGCTAATCTTGCAAGTAACTGTTCTGGAAGGGAAAACTATTTTGGTAGTTACACTTACAACTGTCTGACTTGACTGAGAAATTTTCTGTTAATTTTGTTAATATCTGTTAATTTTCTGATGGTTAATCTAATTTGATCAAACTAGGTGTGATTTAACCACATCCTGAAAGCTCATCAGTGCAGTACAGTAGTACCATGAATTGCTGCCTGGTATCTGTGTTGAACAGGAGAGCTGCTATTTAAATCAGAAGAGGACGAAGACGAGTGGAATGTTGCAGATCACTGACACAGTCATTAAGTCCCCTACTCATCTTTCAGTTGAGGCAGTTCTCTAACTACAGGTCTAAGGAATATTCTCTTGATAACAAATCAAGCTTCCTCTGTTAACTGAGGCTCTGCAAGAGTGCTTTTCCTAACAGTCAATCTACGAAACTAAAAGGTGAAGACTGTTGTGTTGAATGCATCAATCAAAACCATTACCTTTGATTGGAATTGAAAACTTTGTATGAGGAAGCTAAAGAGCTTCAATGAGGTCTAAACTTCCTGTTTAAAGGAATTGACTTGCTTAATTTATTGTCTCCTTGGAGTGCTTATGCTGTAATTAGATTCTTCTGTAGCTGATTAGATGCCTTTGAGAATAAGCTGTAACTTGAAATACCGGGGTTGCATAATAGTTTAAATGACTGAGGATTTAATTTTTAGGCTGGTCCTTCACAAATCATTTCCTTGGAAGTTAGTGCTGAAAAACAGAAATTCTCCTTTGCCCTTACTTTGAAAGTGTGTTTTTTTAATTTTAGGGCAGTGTATTTTAGTGACACTTTATTTTTAACTCTCAAATGCTGATGTATCTGTGAGATGCTAATCTAAGCATCCAGTTACAGTGTTATTTCTGCAAAGCTGTTTGAAAATGCCTCTGGCATTTGCTGCTCTTTTTTGAGGTGTTTGCTTGGGACATTTTGGCAGTATCATGGCATATCTAAGTTTGTCAGGTTTGAATATCCTCCAAAGAGGAGAGCAGCTGTATTAGATGAGTCACAACATGTGTTAACTGTGTGCTTCAAAAGTTATTTGGAAACTGTGTGTAAACTTCTAGTGGTTGGATTGTTTCCCTGCTGCTGTTTTATCCTTGAACAGTGAATTTGAAGTGCATCTGAAGGCATCTGGCAGCTGACCAAGGTCAACCCACCACACTTGCCAAAACTAGTTGTGCTTCTGAAGTGCCTGAGAGACTTGTCTGTTCTGGAAGTTGGTGCAACTTCTAGTTGCTTTTGAGCCAGTGACTACTTTAGAGCAAGCTGTCTTTCCTGAAGCATTTTAAAGAAAAATAGTTACTTGATGTTAATTTGTTCTGAGATATTACAGGATATAAATACCACATGGGTAGAAATAAATCTTGAATGGCTATACAAAAGCTGCTGGCAGGTTTAAAATGTGTTTGACCTATGGTGTGTTCAGGATCCCGTGGAATATTCAAAATTAATCCGTTTAGGGGGTATATCTATGGTTTGGAATATCAGAAGTTCCCTGTGGACTACTTTATTTTCTGGAAATGGTAGTTTATTAATGATAGAGTTTTAGTTAATCCTGAAAGAAGTTTCTCTCATGCCCTTCTTTCTCTGTTCCCATTCCCTTATCCCCATTCATTATATTGCAGTATTCATTTTTAGGATGGTCTTATGCCAGTTCTGGAGCTACTTGGGGATAAAATGTCCTTCCTTTTTTTGATGTTACTGCTACACTAAACAATATCAATTCATTGACGAAGGGCAGTCCTGCAAGTAGAGATAGTAATGTATGTGAACTTAGGCATTTCATTGCTTCTGAAATCCTGATGTTGGGAGAAATAGGCCTTGAAAATTAAATCTGTCTTAAACGCTTCTGCATTCACCACCTACCCAGCTGTTTCCCCACTGGATTTATAGGATGTGCCATACATCACTGTGCACTTGTCAAGCACAATGAAGTTCTTGTTAACACTATACATGTCAGTTGTAATAGCCTTGACTAGCTAAGGAAAATTTTAAGTTGTTAAAAAGGCATAGCAAAGCCATGTAGCTCTAGTACTGGTAAGCTTGCAAATCACTTTTGTAATGTGAATACATCAAGTTATTGCTTTCTTGTTTTCCTTTAGAATCAGCTTAGCCAGTGTAGTAATGCCCTGGAGAGTTCTGAAGAGCTGCTGGAACTTGCTGCGCAGTCACTGGATATAAAGGACCCTGAGGAATTCTCAAAGGTAGAAAATATTAAACGGATGTGCGTTAGGCAGGTGCTGGTACTTGGCTGAATTTGCAATAGCCTTTGCATTATGGTACTGGACCCTGCACGCTTCTCAGGAATACTGAGAGTAAGGATGGTGAGGCATATAAGAGAGTATTCACAGTTAATACTTTATAGAGGAGTTAAGTCTGTAGTCTTAAGTTTTAATTTTCTTTTGTCAAACTGGTCTGTGAAAGTCTGGTATTCGAAGAAGTTTAATCTGTGGTCAGGGTCAAATGTGACTGAGCGTGTTCGCAGAACTACATGACTAAGCTGAAGTTTTTTAGTTTTTGTCAGTTTAATTAGTACTAGGGGCTTGCAACGTAACTGTAAATCTTTGGGCAATTCCTTGCAGGCTTAGTAACTCAGAAGTATGGGGTTAATTTGAATGTCTGCAACAGGCTGTTTTCAGCATTGGCTGTTGTGGACCCAGTGGAGACATTTGATGCTGTGTTGCAGATGTGTAAGGTCTGTGATAGGGGAAAAAAATAAGTAGCAGAGCCTACACTCAGTCCCCCTATAAGTACGCTACTACATTGACTTGTTTCAGTCTTTTCAGTTATTCTAGAATCAGTATCACTTAATGGTACTTTTACTGTATGTATTAGAAAAGTTTGAGACCTTATGTACTCAGCTGTGAGGCCAGTCTTCATTTGTCCATCATGGTAGCTAATATACCTATTTTGTTAGCTACTCTGTATTTTCTTACTTAGAGTGGGGAGGGAAAGGAATGCCTTCTCGTGGATATCTATCATTGTTTACCAAATCTGTACTATACTATGTAAGTCAACTTGGAAAGTGAAGATGAAGTGAATCCCTGTAAAAAGAAACTTAACAGGATGTCCAATGGCCAGCCCTCAAAGCCATGGCAAATGTCCTGTCACTTGCCCTAAATCACATGACACTTTCAAAGCATCTCTGTATTCCAGTTGCAGCTATCCATAGATGACAAGATGTGTTTCTGTTTTGCAGAACTTCATGCAAGCTGTGGATCTTTAATTTGTAACCCTGAACTCTTTAGCTGTTCTGAAAGTTCTTATGAAACTGCATTCAGGGCAACTCCTCCTGTACTCCCCCAAACCTTCTAATCTATTTGTGTATTGTGAAGGCTAGAGCCAGATTTGGGCCTCACATTGTGATTCTAATACAAATAACGCGTACCTTGTCACAGCACATTTGTAAATGAGAGGCAACATGTTTATCTGGAAGAATATACTTACAAACTAATAAAACAGTTCTAATAGACTATTGTACCAAGTCAGCGTATCTCTTTAATATAACTTGCTGAAATAATCCTCATGCTGGTGGCAGGGTCAGCCACACCAAATCCGAGACCCAATTACTTTTGCCTTTCTGCATGTTAATGGGAGGAACAAGGACACAAGTCCAAATGAATGCGCAGAAAAGCTGTTTTACTGTGCCATTTATACCTTTTGGTAACATATTTGTGTGCATCTTGCTTTCTGAGTGTCAGCTTTGATTCATTTGCCTTGAAGAGTGAATTCCTACACTTAATGTTTTTATTAGCACTTCAGTTTGAGTTGTCCTTTCTGACTTGTCATAGTGATGTGTAAAGATTGTTAGGGCTTGAGTACTATGTAGAATGTAGCTTTGATTTTATTTTGAGTTGTTTGTTTACAGATCATCTCTAATGCTTTTTTCAATTGAGTATGTGAAGGAAAGTTATTTGAATGTTTACTGGGAGAAAATTTCTTCAAATTTGGAGTCTGAAGTACATTTCTATGAACTGCTATCTAGGATTTTAAACTTGTATTACAGTAGCTTGAACTTGTAAACGTGTGAGGTATGTCATGCATAGTAATACTGCTTTGGCTATTAGCTGGTTAAAGTAATAGACTACCAATAGGAATACTGAGTGTAGCTGAAAGGGCAGCTCCAGTCCTGACTCCCTTTTATTGGCATAAATTTTCTTTGGGTCCTGCAGTAAATCGGTTCAAGAGAAACTAGTGTAAGACTGAACTAAGGTCTTTTCTAGTGTAGATTTTTGATGGCTTTGTTCACTGAATTAGGTTACTTGGAGGTTCAAAGAGCACGAATGCCAAGCACATGGGAGGGTGCAGTGGTTGGGTAGGATATGATTTGACACTGCTGTGCAGCCAACCTGAGATTGGCTGATAAGCCTTCTTTGTCGGTGGCCTGGAAACAAACTAAATTCGAAGATGTTAACCCAGGACTGTCTTGCAGAGAATTGTTTTTTGAATCCTGAATATCACACATTCCACAAGATGTGGAGATTACAAAGAAAGCTTTGTAAGTAACGCTGTCTTGTCTACAGCTGTCATGTAGGAAAACAAGTAGTAGTTCCTAAACTTTTTTGATATAAAACAAAGCTACCTCTTAAGCTGTTATAAAAGTTTGTTCTTTCTACTTCCCATTTTGAAAATATAAAATTGGTTTTATAGCAGGGACACTTAATGTTGTTTTTTTCCCTCTCACTGAGTGTGCTTTGTATTTAATGGAAACATTTGAAAATCCTTCACTTTTGTTTGACTTGCAAGTTTACTGATGTCTTGTCTTTGGAAGGGAAAGTAGTTAAGATGAACACCAACTTAGTAGCGGTGTTGACTCCAAACACGGGTTCAAGAGGCCTAGCTAAGCCATTGCTGCTTCTATAATAATGTTTTGTTTTAGGTTTGCAGTTCCTCTTGGTGAGGGACAGGGACTTGGTCTTTCTAAGAGCCAGTTGAGGTTTATCTTTGAAATATGCCGTTATTGTTTCTGCATCTGCTTCAGTGGTATCATTTAAATGCTGTGAAAGACTATATTCTGTGTTTTGGAATATTGGCGTACAGAGAGAGCCTTTAAGGAAGTGCTGTTGGAGTAGTACAATAACTTTCAGATGACATGTTAGTCCTGTTTTTTTCCTTACTTGTGAATATATGTGGGTATGTCGGACATGTTGGGTATGGCTAAATTTCACTAATAAGCACTTCGCAGTTTAACTGAAAATAACAGTAGTTAAATCTTAACGACTTGTTAATGTAGCTCTTTTAAAGTGTGATGGCAAGTAACTTAATTGATTCAGAGAAATCTGAAGAGACAGTTACAGACAGGAAGTTTAGTAATTTGGATTTGGTTTGGTGTGATTCTTGAGATTGATTTGTTTCCAAGTGATATTCATTGTTGCAATTCTAACCAAAACTATTAACATGCTTTATTGGAAATTTTTTGTACAAATGTTGAACTCATTTTGATCTTCAGATCTGAGCAATATAGCTCTGAGATTGTTCTCAGTCTTCTTGCATGGTACTGCCTTTGAGACTTGCATGGAAATACTAACTGCCTTCTCTCTCTTCTCCCTGATGTACATCAAGGCTGCCAGACAGATCAAAGATAGGTACAGTACAAAGTCTACCCTTTTTGTCTCTTTGAATCAGTTTTATCATTGAAAATGCATTTATTTTTAAAGGAACATAGTCAGCTTAAATGAAATTCATCGACTATACTTTCCTAAGTGTTCCTCATGATATCACATCTTATGAAAGAAAGCTAAAACTTTTATTCTTCTCCCTCAGTGTTGCTCCTTGCTGGCTGTGGATCTTTCATACCTTAATAAAGAGATGTTTTTAGCGCAAGGAAGCATAGCTCTGCAGCTGCAAAACTTCTGGTTGTTTTAATACCTGATGGCTGACATTGAATAATGTTTCAAGCTGACTCTGTCCCTTTAAACCTTGATAAAATCTTGATTTTTTTAGCACTTATGGACTTTTGCTAGCTAATCTTCTTTTTGAATGTAGCTGTTAAAATATTTCTGGTGATATCACTGGGCTGATGTCAATGAATTCACTATTTCTGGTGAGTTTTCTTTGAACCATGTCTTCAAACTACTGTTTAGAAAGCAAAACTTTACTGTTTCAAAATAAATGCGAAGGCCATCTTCTGTCACTTAAGTTTATTATGCTCTGAGAGTCTGACATTCTGGTTCAGAAAACTTCCTGTTGTGCGTAACATTTTGAAAGAGCTCATGGGGTGCTACCAGCATATGTTGTTCTGATTGACCAAATAGGTTTGCTTTCAATTTACAGGTTTTCAAGGAAAAATCTACTTGTCTAAATTCTCTGAAGTTTTATGCAAAATGAGTAATTGCTAGAGAAATTAATCTCCTTTTTCCAAGGGTAAAGAAATGGAGTCGTTAACAAATCGGATAGATAGTGGCAGTGATAGGAATCTTAATACTTTTTGTCTGTAGAAATTGTCCTCTTACTCCTTTCGGTTTCTCGAAGGTGTTATGTAACCTAATGCTTTTGAACCGGTTGTGGCTGGTGGTCTGTATAAGATTGGTGCATAAACAGAAGTTAAAAATCTGTCTGAGGCTTACTACTTAGTGTTCCATTACTGCTAATCAGAGCATTTTCCTTCCTTAAGGAGAGATTTACTCTAACAGTCTGGCTAAGCAGTGGAGTTTGGCTGCTACCAGCCCACGCTGAATTTCAAAAGGTCAACTCTTAGGATATCAATTGACCTGTCTGTCTTATTGTGCTCATTTCAGTGTCATAATGGTCTGGTATTTCACAAAATTATAATTGTCATTCTTGTCATGCTTTTATCTTTAATACAGAGCTTCTTGATTCCTCCCCTTTCTTCACTGCCTCAAATGTTGATGTTTACATCATTCTTTAATGTACCTGTAGTTAGCACACCATCTCTATTATATATTAGTGAAGTACTTAATAGCTCACAGGAAGTGATATGCATTAGATGTTCTAAAGATGTAACAGATCTGTGTGTGTAAATTGGATATAAGTGCTTGCAGTTGACTTTCTATTATGATGTGTATTACTGTCTAGTTAAGAGTCTTTCTTAAAACAGAAGAAAGACCTGTATGCTGTCTCAAATCAATCAGTGTTATTCAAATTCTGCTGTATGGCCTGATGACTTCAGTGTTAAAGAACTAGAAAAGAGACTTGCTCTCCTTTTATTGTGGTCCAGTCCAAGTAGTACAGGAGTGTCCTAGGAATATTTGGAATAAGAACTGAGCTAAGATTCTAGAAGTGGAAATAGGAGCAGTGTCTCTTTTTAAGACTGATCAAATACTTGCATGCTTCAGAGTTATGGGCATCTGCAACCTAAACATTTCTTCATCCCCAGATAAGATGAGAGGTGGATATGAAATCAGAATATTCAAGTTGCTCACTGATAAATATTGCTCAAAGCATTTTTAAGTAACACTAGAAAATGCATTCTGCTTTGGAGGTAGTGAGTGGATCTTGTCCAGCAGAAAGGTTTTTGGACTTCTTAAACTAAAGGCTTAAGTGTCAAATTTATGAGTGTATAAACCACAATCTGATTCTGCAGTGCTTTAGAATTTTGTAGTGCCTGATTTTTGTGTAAGGTGATAGAAGTTCTTTATTTCAACTCAGATTCCAGGATGTTAAAGACGGGTTTGAAGCTTTTTTTCTAGTCACTTTTAGTATCTCTTTGCCTAGTAATGGAATCACTGGGAGCTCACACCATATTCTCTTTGAGACAAAACATCAGCAAAACTATTTTGAAATCTGTGCTAAACAATAAACTGTTGTGAAAGACCAGAACATTTTTGTAATAGATTAGAGTAGTATTTCTGGCTGACAGTTTGAAATTAACAATGCAGATTATCTGATTGCTGTTTTTGAAAGTGACTACAGGTCTTAACGCAAAATACATTTTGCTAATTCTGCTTTCTTGTCTTTAGAGTCACAATGGCTTCAGCGTTCCGCATCTCTCTGAAACCAGGGGTCAGTGATAGTATGACTCATTTGATGGTGGACTTTTCCTTGGAAAGGTGTGCACTCCAGGCTGTAAAGTTTTTGCCAGGTAAAACTGTATGCAGTGAGTTTAATTTGCTACTACTTCAATAAATTACTACATTTAAAAAAAAAATATTTTGCACTCTAATAAGCAAGTTTATTGGATGTTAAGGTGAAAATTTTGAGGGTAAATTTTTTGTGGTTGTATTGTGTTAATTTCTACATAATATAGCATTTCAGAAAATATCAACATCAGTCTCAGAGATAAGAATGCGTATTTCAGACAATGTCTTTTCTTGAGTTGTCAGTTCCTCTGTACTTCCTAAAGCTATCTGAAGTTTCTGAAGACTGTGCCTGGTAGCTTGATGCTTAGTGATGAAGCCTTGAAGTCCTAGTAATATGCAATAAATTGTGCATGGAGCAAGCTAATAAGTCACTTATGTGAGTGGTGATATGGTCCAAAATACAGGATAGTGGCTATCTGCTAGGGCAGTGAAACTTCTGTTATTATCTGTTGTGATTTAACCTGGCAGGGCAGGTAGCTCAGCACCACGCAGCCCTTTGCTTACTCCCCCCACAGTAGGTTGGAGGACAGAATCAAAAAAGGGCAAAAGTGTGAGAACTCTTGTGTTGAGATAAGGACAGTTTAATACGAAAAGGGGAGGACCCCCCCCCCCAATATAAAAAAACAAAACAACAAAAAAATAAAACACAACAAACAAGTGATGCACAATGCAATTGCTCACCACAGCTGCCTGATTGTGCAGCCAGTCCCTGAGCAACAGCAACCCAACCCTTCCCCCCTGGCTAACTGCCCCCAGTTTTTTATTGTTCAGCATGGTGCCATATGGTACGGAATATTCCTCTGGTCACAGTTTGGGTCAGCTGTCCTGGCTGTGTCCTCTCCCATCTTCTTGTGCACCCCCAGTTTACTCACTGGCACGGCAGCATGAGAAGTCAAAAGTCCTTGACTCAGTGTAAGCACTGCTCTGCAACAACTAAAACACTGTGTTGTCAGCATTGTTCTTACCCTAAATCCAAAACACTGCACCATACCACCTACTATGATGAAAATTAACTCTATCCCACCTGAAACCAGGATATTGTCACAATACAAAATCTGTATTGGTGCGTCTTTGTTACTGTTTGATGAAAGTAAATTTAGATGGCATATTCCAGTGTATGTTTCCTATATTTTACTCACATTTCTTTCCTATTTAAGTAACTTTGCCCTTGACTGATACCAAGAATGTACTGACGAGAATACTGCTGGCAGGGATGTAAATTGCTTCAGCTATAAGTCACTAATCCAAATCTGTTAAGGATTTAGCTGCATCAGTTTACATTTTGGCCATTTTTCTTACATGCTGCGGATACAGTACATAGTAACAGCCATAATAGTCAACAGTATTTCTAGTGGTCAGCTAGCAGTGTCTAGGCAGAAATTCCCATTGTATTCTTAGACTCTGAATGTCAGTCATTGCTTTGCGTTTTATAGATAAGGGAACAAGCTAGATAAGCTTATCACAGTGCGTGTGTTTGACAGGATAGGAGTTCTAAAATCTGACACCAAGCATAAGCAAAGTCTTGTATTTGGATGAAGATCGTATTTAGTAAGACCCTTCTTATACATGCATTTTCCTTATCAAATCTTTGAATTTAAATTGTTTGGGCCTTTCATCTGTAAACTGAACCATCTGAATATCAATCTTACTTTCTTTTACTGTAGTGCCAAACTATCAAATTACTCTGACATAGCTCTAACTGTTACAGGCAAAACTGCACTGAACACTGATAGACTTTCAAACATCAGGAAATACTAATGACCTAGTGTGGGAAGGTGAAAACAACCTTGGTGTTGTGGTGATGCAGGCATTTGAACACTGCTTGCCAAAATTATGATGATTTAATCACTCTAAACACATGAAAGACTCTTTATCTGGTATGTTACACCATGCCCCCAAAAATTGCCCTAGGCAGTTAAACTTGTTAATATATATTCTGAAATACCTGTCCTCACTGTAATTATTCTTTTGCCTAAGAAAGCATCTTACTGATATGCTCAAATTATTGTTGGATGACTGAAATTTGATGACAAATGCACACGAGTATTTAATTAACACTTGAGACTTGAATACTTTTGCTTTCAGTCTTTTCTGTGCAGCTTAGTTGTTCTCAAGCATTTTAAACCTATACCAGTTTGAGTGTAGTTCCTGCTTGGCTTAATATACAGGGATGCAAGGGAAAAGGGGTACGTTTGAGCAGTTGTATTTTAAAATATTTGAACGTATCATTATGGAAAGGTGTGAAGTAGTGTGCTTAAAGCAAACTAGACCTGCTTCTAATGGAGTTGCTATAGCTAGAAGGTGTTTGTATGTAGACGGTAAAATTGCACATCTTTAGTTGCATCTAAATGCAACTCAAATATAATTTGCTAATTGTTATCAGCTCTCCTGGAGAGTAATCATTGCTAACAAACTCTTCAAGAAATAGTAGTTTCAGCTGCATAAAGACAACCTGTATGTACTTAAGACTTCGTTACTGGGATATAACTATACAGAAAAATACACAGCAAGGGTTTGAGTGTTATGAGAAGTGGTGGTTTTTGACAAAATCTGTAGGTCTGCAAGTCCCACAGATGCTTCAGTATTGTACTTTTTTTCTTAAATGTTCGTGTTTGATACGTTGACTTGCAGGTCACTTCTGTATCCATTTGAAGCTTTCGTGAATGCTGAAACAAAAGAAAAGCTTTTGCAGACCCTTTTCCCAAAAACTGCAAACAAGAAAACATTTTTTTTCTCCATGTCCTCTGGCAAAAGTCTTCCTAGAATGTATTTTGGACACTATGAGGATTTTGTAAATACCTTCTTTTGAAAAACATGCTCCAATGACTGAAGTACTCTTTGGTTTCATGAAAATTTACTTCTGTTTATAAACAAAACCACAGTCTTTCTTTAGTAAATCTTCAGAATCCTCTCCCCTTCTTTCAAGACAAAGGATGGAGAGGAAGGAAAGCTGGATGACTGGCTAGTGGAAACTATTATACTGTTAGTTGTCTGTAGTGGTGGAAGCAAACCGAGTGATGCTATTTGAGGGATGCAGCTGTTATCTTTGAAAGACTCAGAACAAAGTTTTGTAGTGTTATGAGCCTACAGTTATGAACTTACCTTTAGGGTAATTTCTCTCTGCCCTAGCATGTACTTCTTACTGCTTACAGAAGAGGATCAGCCCAACTTAACAAACAAAACACAAACGTGGAAAATAAGATGCAAATGTTAACTGTAGGGCTAATACATATTTATTTTCTAAGATGCACATTAAATGGTATGCCTAGTCTTTTATTGTGCTTTGATAATGGAATTTATCCCCTAAAAAGAGTGAGTGTTGCTGGGCCGAGGGCAATTTCTAAACTCTGATGAATACAAGGAGAATATACTGTATTGAGTCTGTTCTCTTCTTTGAGCTGATTTTTATATTTGTCTTTCTGTAGTCCCTAAAGCTCCAGAGATAGATCTGACAGCATGTCTGGTTGCTGATAACTGCATAACAGTATCGTGGAGAATGCCTGAAGAAGATAGCAGAGTTGATCACTTTGTATTGGAGTATAGGAAAACAAACTTTGATGGTCTTGCTCGAGTGAAAGATGAACAGTCTTGGGAACTGATAGACTATATTAAAGCTACTGAATATACATTATCAGGTAAAGGTTTATACTTCAAAAAAAAAAAATATTGATATAACTTTTTAAGCTTGGAAGCTTCGCAGAATATGCATTTTTCTGTATGTAATGAAGCTGTATTGGTTCATGTTAGTCTTGGGTGCTTTGTACAATAACAACTCTGCCTCATATTTGCGGTTTAAAGTTTTGTGAAAATGCACCCATTAAATGAAGTTCATGCTGATACATTTAAGCTTGTTTGCCAATTGAAATAAATGGAAGACAGTTATATGGAGTAGATCTTAGTCTGGTAAAGTTGTCAGTGGTTAATCTCAACTCAATTTTCTAAACATCCACTTTTTAGGTCTGAAATTTGATACAAAATACATGAATGTTAGAGTACAAGCTTGCAACAAAGCTGTGGCAGGGGAATACTCAGATCCTGTGACTCTGGAAACCAAAGGTAACGTTTGAAAGTCTTTAACCTTGAATGTAGCAAAAACCTTGCACCTACTGTCCTGCCTTTATATATGAACTTGTAAGTTAAGTCCCTTTTCAGTAGTACTTGTGTAGAAACAGTGTCCTAAGTGAAGGCAATTTCTGTAAAGGGTTACAGAGCATATTTGCACAAGGCAGGTCTTTCAGCATTCAGGTACTAAAAACGTGGTAGCTCTCTAATAGAGCTTGACATTGGTTGTTTTGAACTGTGGATTGACAGTACATGCCACTACATCATGCTGACATCTTAACAAGAGAGGAAGAACATTGTAGCTGAGCATCAGTAGGACCCTTATGGCATCTAAGCAGTTGATGTAGTTATCTGGTGATTGGTACATGGCATGTGACAGGGAACACATTTCTGTAAATGGAAGGTACTAAAAAGGGTATTTTGACTTTGTAGCTGTAGACTGTAAGCATTGTCAATAACAAAAAAAAAAAAGTACCTCCAAATTACTAAAATTATGTCACTGTGTAACAAATCAGTTGATCTGGGGCTGGTGGCTTCCTGACATTGTTTTGTAAACAAACTAGAAGAATTTCTTGAAAGTGATGCTTTGTAACAGAGCACAAATCTTAACTATTATAGTGGAAATAATGATCCTGAGCTTTAACTATAGTAAAGCCTGTACAATAAAGGGCAAAATGGCTGATATAAGTGTGGTGGTAACTCTACTCCCGCACTTAACATAAGTCTTGCTCAGGCTTATGAGCCACAGCAGGCCTCGATGCAACTGTTTCTTGCACATTGGAGTTCAAGAACATAATAAGGAGTCTGAGTTTGACTACATGTCAATTACTTTATCTTATAAAATATAGTTGCTAGAGAAAAGCCTATTTGAGCTTTCCATGTATTGCAGTAGTCTGTGGCCCTTGATCTCTGTGATCGAGTAGCTTTTTCCCTAACTTAGCTGTGGTTCAAGATTAATTAATGTAACATCAGTCCTCTGTTATCAGTGGGCAACAGGCATAATGGGTAAGTACGAACAGGCACTCCCTGATTGTACCTCAGACCCTGCAGCCTGGGCAGTAGCCCAGTCTGGGAAGTATCGGAACTGTACATTTTGGAGGGTACCGGCCCAGCAGGGTTGGTGGAAAATACCAAAATTGCTTTATCTGACCCATAGCCAGGATGGAAAAGTACTGACTGTCAGTCGTCTTGCAGTCCTATAAACAGCAGTCCTACACGAAGAGCCCCTTGAGCTCTCCAGGGACCACAGCACGCAGCACCCTCGGTCTGGGACGCCTGTCAGGGTACCCCTGAGGAGAAGGCTGACTCCTTGAGGAACAAGCCCATCTGCAGGCAAATGCTGACGAGGAAGTAGGGTGAATAATTCGCTCTAGGGGGTAATTTGGAAGTGTGCCACTGGATTTGGATACCCCCCAGGATCCTGCAGGAAGTCTTGGTTTAATCTTGCCATTCTCGAACATTTAACTAAGTTGCTGTTGCTATTGTAGTAAATTCTGCTGAAATCATTGTGTTAAATTGGCTGACGATTCTTAACAGCACTTAATCATCATTTAATCGTACAGTCTAATCTTGTTATTTACCATAAAAGTGTAAAATAAATCCTAAACTGCTGATACATTAAAGTTGTGTAAAATCAATTCCATGACAACAAGTAACAGAACTTATATTGTCCAGTTCGTAAGAACTACTTAATAAAAATAAAGCCATATGCAACTTAAATGACGTGATGTGTATTCTGATAACTTTTCTAAAACTATGATGTACAGTCAGTACATGGCGTTCATATATATAGTATCTGATATATTTATCAGCTACTTAATTTCCTTATTCTAGTACTAGAAAGATAATTCTGATTTTGATTTCTGGGCAGTTATTAAGCTGCCCATGTTATTTTTAGTGCATCTGTCTACCTTAGTACTGCATCTAGTTCACTTTCTTTAATAATTGGCTCGTAGAAACTCAACATCCTCATCCACATGCTTACCTCATTTTTTTAAACTTGTGTGCTGTTGAGCTCCAAACTCGTAAAATCTCAAGTATTCTCTCTTTCAGCATCAGACCATAATATCTGATGGTATTAGGACACTCACAGAATAGTTTATTTATAAACATCTTTTGGGGACTTAGCATATTGTGTTGGTTTTGCTTGCTTGGATGAAGAATTTGGCTGCAGCAAATACCAAGTCTCTTCTAGTTTCATGCATCCTCTGCTATTTTGATATCTGCAATGGACTTCACAGTTCAACTCTGCTTATGTTTTGCCCTGTTGGTTTAATATTTTGCAGGTTTGTAGTCCTTATTAATCATAAACACATTGCTGGAAAATCCATGCTGTACAGCATGGAAAATGAACATGGCTTTTTAAATCATTCATGATTGTAAGAATCAAGGAAGTAGGCTGTAAATACTAAAAGCACTAGTTGAATTTAATTGGTAATACTGCAGCATTATAAAGAGGAAAAACTTATTTTCATGTAACCTATACACTAAGGATAGATAATTGCCCTTTAAATAAAGTGCTTCTTACCTCGATTACAAGCATCGGACTAATAAGGTGATGTTTCTTTTAAGTCAGATAGTACTCTGCTACAACTTTGATCAGTTTCTTTGACTAGCCAGCACTGGGAGAGAACAGTGTTACTTCACTGTTTCACATTTTGTCTTGACCAGCATTTGTGTTCAACTTGGACAATACTTCATCTCATCTGAACTTGAAAGTTGAAGATACCTATGTTGAATGGGAACCTACTGGAGGCAAAGGCCAAGAAAAAGTAAAAGGGAAAGAAAATAAAGGCAGGTAAGAACTCTGGTTTGTAAAGGTTTACATTGTCTGGGATACCTCGTCTTGGAATTAAAGGGGGAGGGCAGGGAGAAATTAAAGCGCTTGATGGTAGGACAGTGGGACACCAAAGGAATTTCTGCTCAAAGCCTTCATCTGGAAGGAATGTTCATTTTTTATTTCCCTTCCCCTCTAACAGATGTAGAGGCTATTTATGGAATCAGTTAAAAATGTGTCTTAAACATTAAGTTGGATTTAAGTCTTTCAAGCTATATTTGCTAAAGTATCAGCTGAGGTACTAAAATACTTTGTAGATAAGGTAAATGTCAGGATGTAACTGATATTCAGCCCTAGAATTCTACATTCAGTAGTTCTGCAGGTCAATACTGGTGAATGGACAGCTTTTCTACCATGAAAAATAAGGAAACAACTGGCCACTGTGCCCTTTTGAAAAAGCTAAAGTTGAGAATAGAATAGGTACTATTGATGGTGGTTTAATTTATCTCATGATCCTCATTGGTGAGGAAAAGGTACCAATAAAACAAACCAGATAGTAAAAGATAATGATAATAGAACATAGCTCTTGTAAAAGTGGTGGTCATAAAGATATCTACCAACTATTTTCATCTAGGAAAAGTACAGAAGTAACTTCAACGGAATTCGTGGTGGGTCATTTGTGAAGCGTTGTACACTTAGGTGTTTACTATTCAGAAACTGTCAGTAAGTGTGGTTGAAGAACCTCACTAGATCGGTCTGCTCTGGGTATTATCTAGCTAAGATTTGAATATGTCCAAGGATGAAGAATGTTACTTCCCTGGGCCCCTATTCCAGACCACCTTAGTGGGAATGCAGGAATATCCTGATATCTGATCAGAATTTCCTGTGTTGCAACTAGTACCAGTGTCTCTCAACCTGTCAGAGTGCACCTCTGAGAAGAGCAGTTATGTTGTTAAAGACAGCACTAGATCTGATCTTGTCATTCTTAATGCTGAGCAAAGCCAGTTGTCTTTCTCTTCCTCTGCTCCAGTCCCATAATTGTTTTTTTGGCCCTCCGCTGAACTTGCTCCAGTATGTCAGTGTCTGTATAGTCCTAAGCAGCCCAGAACTGGACTCAAGACTCCACACGGTCTGACAGCTGCCATATCAAGAGGAATGATCTCTTGCCAAGTTATCTTGCTGATACAGCCCAGGATGAGGTTGGCCATACGTGCCACAGAGGCACACTGTAGACTGCTGTTATCCACCAAGACTCCCACCTGCTTTTCTGCAGAACTACTCTTTCTTCAGTAGCTCCCCAGCCTGTCCTATTGTGTGGGGCTTTTCCATCTGGAGAACCCCATCCACAGCTGTGAGCCTTGTGGTCAGATGATTCTCTCCACAGCTTTTGGCCCACTTACCAGTCCATGTCTCACCGCTGCAGAGGTGGAGAGAATGAGAGTGGGTCAACAGCCTTGCTAAAATCAAGGTGTGAACAGTTCCCATCGCTCTTGCCTTGCCCACAGAGCAGGCTACTTCTTCCTTAAAGACAATTAGCTGATTTTCAGCTGGCACTCCTCAAGTATAAAGAGCACTGCTTGATATAATATATGAACAAATACCTTCCCTATGCGCATATACTGCCAGAAGCACGATGGAGTAACTTTGTGTCATCTTAAAAATTGGGATAATTTACTGTAGTAATGGAACAGTTGTTTAATGACTACTTATTTCTGTTTGACAGTGGCCAGAATCCTGTACTGAAGAGCAATAAAAGGTGATAATATACCTCTTAGGATCTAGTATCTAGTTTTGTCGGAAATCTTTGCTAAATCCCTTGCTTGTTCTAGTGGGGAAAAAAAAATAAATCTAACAGCTTTTATCAGTAACAGTAGATATGTGCTTTTTAAAATTCTTCAGAATTTTAATGTGAATTCATAGAGATTATATATGTATTTTCCAGTGACTGGAAAACAGTATTCTTGGAAGGATGCATCCTGGTGTGTAGGAGGTCTGATTTGCAATGGAACAGCATATGCATTCCAGGGTTGACACACAGATCCCTGTAATTTACAGATATATTGATGCTTAACCTTTGGGCATATGATGGCATACTAGATTTTTTTTACAAATGCAGTTAATTTTTCCTTTCTGAGAATTTTAAACTTAGGTTTTTTTAGTTCTTATTTTTGAATCTGAGTACCTTTTGCCTCTGAACTTGTGGGATACCTGCTATTAGTTATCTGAGGAAAAGATGTTTTCACACTTTCCAAGAGGATGGAGTTTAACCTGATGCCATATGTAAAAAGCTTCACAGCAATTCTACCTACTGAATCAACTGCTCGAATGAGAAAGCATCTTTCTTGTTGTGTAAAGGCAGTCAAAATATTCCCCTATTCCTTGTGTAATTGCGTTTTCAGTTAAAACTTTATTCATGATTTTGCCATTTGAACTCCTGTTTGAGAAACTACTTCTGTTTTTACTCTCTAGTGCTTTTTCACTGGCTTAGAAGTTCTGGGATCAAAGCAAATGCCCAGGTTCTTAATTTCATATAGTAATTACTCTTCTCTATTCATCCAACAGGTTGATATGTCTTTTTGCTTAAGATGAGCAGTAGTGAAAAGTTTGCATAGGTGAAACAAGCTCTTAAAGCTTTGTAGTGCCTGTAGTTCTTCTACAGGAAGCTATCTATTCCTGCTAAACTAAGTTTTAAACCTCTTTTAAGGACATCCTTACTTGCTCTACAAAGTTTGGGAGTCTTGGTCTCTTTTTGTAGTTGTCAGTAAAGGGCTTCCCTAGTTCTGGCCTTTGATTTGGCAGGTTATCGTTCAACTTTGCATCTCAGGCTCACCTTTTCTAGCAGGAGATTTAGGAGCTTTGATTCTTGCAGGAGGCTTTCTTTACCCTGTTAAAGAGTATCTGTGCAACTTTGTATTAGAGGGAAAACTTGAAGCTAGCTCCATGGTTGGTGAAAAGGTTGTGGTGTAACTTTTAAACGCCAAATGTGCAACTTTCAAGGGCTGGAAAGACATGACAGACATAAGATGCTTAATTTTCTGTAACATTTATTAGACTGGAGTAAAGTCTCTGGATAACTTCTGATATCCCTCCTTGGTCTCCTCCAAAAGAGAATACGCATTGCTCAAAGTGTATTTTCTTTCCTGAAATGGATAAGAAAACTGACACTAACTGCAGTGCTGTAGACAACAACGCTAGTCATGAGACTAGAATATTTGGTTACCAAAGGGTGGAAGAAATGCATCAGTTACTCTAGTAGCTGATGAAAACTGTGCAGCATTAGAAACTGGGCACCAGACTGACTTACTGCTATAAAACTTCCTGCACTTCCGTTTTGGAATGGAATGTGAAGAACTTAAAAGTTTGAAAAAACAGCTTTTTTTTAAATGCCAAATACTAAATACCATTGTCTGAACTGTTAAAGGCTGTTAGATATGAGTTGAGAAAGCTCATGCAGTGGCCACTTAGAAGATCTGAAAGAAATGATACTGAAGACCTTTTAATGTCTTTTTAACTTTGACAAAATTTTAGCAAAGCACCTGCTTTTTTCTTGGGGTTATTCTCTAAGTGGCCAGACTTGCTTTCTGCACAACTCATTTATACCTAATCTAATGGAAAACTTCAGCAGCTTTTTCTTGGAAGTCTGTTGGAAGTGTGAATGGTCTCTCTTGTACTTAAAAGCAGGATGGAATCTGCAGTGATTGATGGTTCCCCTTGAAATTATGCTTTAATTCTTGGCTTTGCTGTTTTTTTTATGCTACTGCTTGTTTCTTTTTCCTTTGGTAAGTAAATTACAGCTTGTTCCATGTTAACAAAATTGAAAAGCATTTGATGTAGCTTGCACTGTTGCACAATATACACTTGTTCATTTAGTTCTTGCAAGCCGTTTAGAAGCTTATCTGGCTTCTAATCAGTACTGGCTAATTTATACGCTAAATCATGATGCTAAAGTAGACAATCTTCTCATAAGTTTGCGAGCAGTGACTTAAAGGCTTCTGTAACTGGATTAAAACAAACTTATTCATGGAGACAAACAAGACATTCCAGCATACGTATAAATGACAGTTTAATACTACTCAGCTTTTGATTGCCCCATGACTTTATTTTAATGATGGTATTGGGCAAAAGGGGCATTTTCTGACCCTTTATGAAATGGTATTTGAGAACAGTTCCAGAAAGCCTGAAATCAGTGAGTGAATCACAATGGTAACAAGCAAAATTTCACTGTACTAGTTCTGGATACTTAATTATCTTTACCAAATTATAGCTGAAGTAAAGGTTAGAGGGAAAACATGCTTTTTTGTATGTAGGCTGATGAATGTTAGGCTCTGGGAGTTTGAGAATTACTTCTGACATGTATTTCAAAGATATACTTGCTTTTCATATTGTTCAAACTTTGTTAATGAAATTAAATTGCAGACTACATAGTTTCATCTGAGAAATGAAAAATTTTTGCTACTAATTGCCTTGAAAATAATGACCAGACATGATTCCCTGGTTATCAAGGTTTAATATTCTGTAATTTGCAAATAGCCTTAATTTTGTTTAATGATTAAATTGCTAGGAATCATTTTTGAGGGTATAACTAAGGTAAAATAAAATGTTTGAAAACCTCATTAGGAAATCTCATTAGTTTAAAATTATTCTTTTATGCAACTGATTACTCATTAGCATATTCTCCAGAGTGAAGTGTTTCTTCATTTATTTTACTGTTGCTTACTGAGAATGCTTTTGAAAAGTATGATTGGAAAATGTAAGCCTTTCTTGATTGGTACTAGACTCTTAAATTTTATAATGACTCTTACGGAGTTGCTGTGTGCTTCTCAGCACAATATGCTGTGACACAATTTTATTTTCTTTTGTCTTCAAAAGACTTACTGTAACCAAATAAAATCCCCACTCTTCAATATACTTTTTTGAGGAGAGTTCTGGTGCATTAAACTCTAGAAGTCTCACCTCATCTCTTTTAATAAATTGTTTAGATTTGACACTCCAGGCGTTTGCGTCATATTCAGCATGTATATTTTGAAATAATGATGATAATTTTATTCCTTTTGTAGTTCTTCACTGGGTTGCACTTTTTCCTGTGACTTCTTTAATAGTTTATGCAAGCCATGCATGTACTGAAAAACCTACATAACAAAAAAGTTATTTTTCCCATTTGCTGATATTTAAAGTCCAGTGAAAATTAGGCATCTCTGCATTGAATATCAGTTTATTCTTATCTGTTGTAGCTGATTTACAAAGTTAATTAGAAATCTGATGCAGAAAAACAGAAACCTGAACTCTAAGGTTCTGCGCATTACAGGCAAAATACTTTTATGTGGAAGTTCATTTAAACCATGTGCCATGCATCTGCTTTTTTACCCCTATTTCCTTTCTCAGCTGCTTGTTAACTTATTACATTTTGCTTTTTTTCCTGCCTGTCATCTCTTCCCTCTCAGCTCTTGTGCATCCATGCTAGCTCACTGTTAGAGGTCGTAGATGTTGCTAGTGGCTGAACTGATTGTGCCGTTTCAATAGCTTGTGTATGCTTGTTGCAACTTAACTGGCTCTTGCTTGGGAAAACTTGTTTCAGTGCACATTTCTGTAGCAGTGTGCAAATCTTCAATAGTTCTTTTCTTCTTAGAAGTGGTGCACCATCTCCAAAGAGGACATCTCTTAGCAGAAGGCCCACAATGAGGGGCAGCAGAGATCGTTTTACTGGTGAATCGTACACAGTGTTAGGTAAGGTGAACTTATTTCTTCTGTGAGAAGGTCAGATTAGGTAAGAATCAGAGGAAAAAAGTGAGTTCATTCAAGGCTGTGTACTTGATGCTGTCCAACATAGAGGTAGTTTTGCCTATTTAACAGAATTTTGTGCTACAGCAAGAGACTTCAAGTCTTTGTGAGTTCTCTATGACAAAGCTCTTAGTGACTGGCATTCACAGCTATTAAATGTGAATTGATGTTAAATGTATTTTGTCTCAGTGGATGTAAGTAAAAACTATGTCCTTAGTCTACTTATAATTGTATTCTGTCTACTTGTACAGTAATATTTTTGTTCCTTGTAGTTAAGATTTTGGTATTTCTAGTCTTCACTGTGAAGAAACTAAAATGGAGCAGACCTCACTGATGCCTATAAGAGAGCAAACATTGCACTTAATTATAGCAACTAAATTTTTTTGTAGGAGACACTGCTATTGAAAGTGGACAGCATTACTGGGAGGTGAGAGCACAGAAGGACTGCAAATCCTACAGTGTGGGAGTGACATATAAAAACCTGGGGAAGTTTGATCAGCTGGGAAGGACTAACTCAAGCTGGTGCATCCACATCAACAACTGGCTGCAAAACACATTTTCAGCAAAACATAATAATAAAACCAAGACCCTAGATATACCTATTCCAGACAGAATAGGAGTATACTGCAACTTTGATGGAGGTAAATTACAATTTTATGGAATTGAGCTTAAAAACTTACTTGACTGTTGGTGTCAAGGTGAAGCAGTACAAGGCTAAAGAAGTCTGTTAGTGTTTCTTCCAGATATATTCAGTCCCTTATGAAAATAAGGGGCAGAGCTGTTTGTGTAATACTGCTTGTAATATCAAATGACCTGGGTTCATCTATGTGATGAAGCTGCTAACTGAGAATTTTTCAGTCATGTGGAATGAATTGAATGTGTTCCAGGGACCTTTCCCTGGAAAAGTATCAATCGTACAAAAAGTTAGACAGCAACAGCATCTAAACATGTATTTGAACTTGCTTTGTGCTTCTTTCAGGTCAGCTCACATTTTGTAATGCAAACTCAAAGGAACTGTTATATACCTTCAGAACAAAGTTTACCCAACCATTATTACCAGGCTTCATGGTCAGTATCAAAAAAAAGTTGTTCTATTTCTAGCACTGAATTCACTTTGTTGAATGCTAATAATTGTGTTTTAAAGGAGGAAACTTGGAGCACTGTTTTTGGCTAATAATCTTTAAAAATGTTTAACTGTTCCCTTTTTTATTTCACATGGTGCTTGTAATACCCTGGTATTTCAGCAGGGAGAACTCTTCACCTAGATGTCTCAGTTAGGTCAATAAAAGTCATTAAATCTTTGTAAATTCATTGTGCATTCTGATAGCTGATGAGTCTGCTACAATAATTGATCGAAATTGATGCAGACAGAAGCCCAACATGCTAAGAGCTGCCAGAGCAGGTGTTATGAGATAGAACTGAACTAGATACTTCCCTCTGAGATAAAAGATTCTAGCTCTCAAATCTTGAAAAGCAGTGGGATTTTCTTGCTAATCATTTCACTGGTCTGCATACCCTTTATTTTTTTGTCTCTAGGCTAATCAGTGAAAACTTGCTGTAATTCTGAAGACTTAAACTTTGCAAAAATACATGAGAAGAGGATTAGTTCCTGTATATTGTTTTTCCTTTAAGGGTTTAATTCATTTGTTTATGTAACTGAAGCTGGAGTCCTCAGCTGCATTATCAGGTGCTAAACAAATGCATCATGCTTTGGGAGCAGATTATAGGCCTGGGAAAACTTAAGCATCCGGAAGAGTATGACTTGCTTAATACTAACAACTCAGCTGCCTGGACACTGATCTGTAGCCTCTTGTAATTCATCCCATAGAAAATGCAGCATTGTAGTTTTAAAGCGTGATTAGGCCAATTAATAAAGATACTCTTTTTTTTGGTGTGGAAGAAGAATGTAAAAGAAGTAGCTTACTGAGGCAGCCTTATGTCTGGTCATACCTTACTGCCAGTCATAACTCTACAACTTGAATATACTGTGCTAAGGCTGACTCAGATAGGTTCCCAAGGCGTGCAACAAAACATTTGCTTACACAGCTCAGCCTGTTAGTCTGCGTCTCAGAGTTTAACAGTTGGTGGATGCAGTTTCTTACAGACATTACTTGTGTTAGCTTGAATAGTTTATGTAGTTTGTCATTTTTATTTTATTACAGCTGTTGTATTCAAATTCATTTGAGAACATGGGCATTTTTGTTCTTTAATGTCACTCAGTTGTAGAATAGGTGTCCCTTGCAACTATGGCCCTGACGCTTCTCAAAACTTTATTTTTGTACTATGTTTGCATTGATGCAGTTCTACTATGTCATACTGAAATGAAGTACTGCTTTCAAACACTGGAGAACAGAGTAGTGCTTTTAATTGTCATTTTAACTACTTCCTGTTACCATTATCAGTCTTCAAAGAAGTTTTCCTATTAGAAACAGGTCTTATAATATTACATCTTGGACTTGGTTATAAACTTAGTCTGAAAGCATAGTATGTGTAGCATCTTAGACTCTATGGTTTTATTCAAAATTGGCTTCTGTGTGATTAGAAGGTTTCTCAGTGCTGTGACTAGAGAGAAATAGAGAGGACGTCCAGCTGTGGGATAAGTTTCCTGTTAGCTCCATTATGGGAGGGGAGAAGAGAAATGTAGATGCTTCATAATGTTTGGATAACTGATTTTTTTTTCATTTTTTTTCCTCCCTCCTCTTAGGTCTGGTGTGGTGGTCTTACGGTGAGTACGGGTTTGCAGGTGCCGAGTGCAGTGAAAACACTCCAGAAAAGTGAAAATGGATTGAGTGGTTCAACTGGCAGTCTAAACAGTGTTGCCCAGTAATGTCTATTAAACACTCCCATTGCTGAATATTTTTTCTGTGCAGCTACCATGCACAGAAGCTTGTGAGCATTGGATTAAACTGGGTTTGTTACCCATTGCTGTTTTAAGGCCTGGGTACTGATACTGCAAAAGTGTGTGAATCCATAGAGCCAGACAGAAAACTAAACTATTTATTTGAAAAGTAAGTGAAGAAATCAAGAGCTGTAGCTATGTACTTTTCTAATACTGTACTTAAGCATTTTGTTATGGACTTGAATATTAATTTTGTTATGAATATTATTTTTTCTATGACGAATGTAACAAATACTATTTTCTTAGCTCTCCCAGAAAGAATTATTTGACTATGGATTGCATTACTACTGGGCTTCCCAGTCAAACTTGAAGCAACAAACATGCATTTCAAAAGAATATTTACTCATGTAAGAGATTGTAGGCTAGCTATGAAGGAACAGTGAGAGCAATGTGCTTTTTTCCGATTAAGAAAATTCTACTATTTCCCACGAGTAATTCTTTTAAATATGTATTCAGAGTTTGAGTTCAGCTCCTGCTTATCACAAACTACAGAAAATGTAAGAATGTAGAGACACTTAGAAGCATTTGTCTGACCTCCATGAAGTCTCATTATGATAGTCAGCTTTTAAGCTAGGAAGTCTTTCAGGTAAGAGGTTCAGAACGGGAAATTCAGAGCTTTTCAAATACACAGTATGATACTGTTCTCAGAAGTACTTTATTTTGGGTCTGCTCGTTTTTCCGGTTTTATAGTTTTATTCTAATTGGATTCTGATAATTAGCAATTCACATTGATCAAAGTACTCACTGGATATGAATAACAAGTTGAACAGCCAGTTCTTGTCTGCAGGTAACAAAGCTGCAGTGCAGCCAAGTCTGGGACCAAGGGTGTGAAAGCTTCAGATTAAATACAAAGAGGCGGGGGAGCTATTGCTATAAAACGCTTTTCAGCTTTTTCCCAGCCTAGATTTGAGATTGACTAAGATTTCTCAAACACAATGTCAGTATTAAAGCTGGCCTTGAGCAGAGGCAGAACTAAATTACTGGTGATAAGGGAGCATGCTCTGAACCCTGAACACATTTTTGATACCTGTTTTGACTAGCTTAGCAGGGATTCCTGGAACTTTCTGGATAACCAGAGAAGACTAAACACTGCATGTCTTCTGCATTCAGTTGAAATGCAGAAAATACATATAGCATCCCCTTCTTAATTCCCAAAGTTATACCATATGCCATCTGAATGTGGGGTCTGAGTCTGGCTTTCAAGAAGATCATATTCTAAAGAACCTCTTTAAAGCCTCAAACTTACCCCCCCACACACCCTTTTTTAAGGGCAAGGAAAAAGTGAAAGGTAAGCAAATGCTTTGCAAACTAATGTCTAATCTGCTTTTGGATCTGCAGTTACACATTTTCTTTCACAAAACAAGTGAAATAGTGGGCCTAAGTGTTTATCTCCATTCTTACTTGGAAGCTTAATAATAGTCAAATGATTTGTATTAGTGGGAGAGCTAAAAAGAAATAAAAGCATGTTATATTCTTTGTGGAAAATGTTAACTTTTCAAGGAGAATTACTTGTGTATTATTGACTGTTAAAATCTGCTTGCTTCCCTCTAATCAAGTCCAGGAGCCTAGAAATAATTTTCAGATATATATTTGAATCAATTGTTTCCTAACTGGAGATTTTTTCCTAGAAATCATGAAGTTGGCAAGAAGGTTGAGCCCTTACTGTTCATTTCGTACCTGAAACTTGTTCACAATGCAAATGTTTAGAGATGTTCAAAGATAGCAGTAGTCTCTTTTGCAGAGGAAAGTGTAAACCAGTTCCCAGTTTAACTGTAGCTTCCTTGACCAGTTGAGCATTTTGGCTCTTGAAAGCCTAAAGATACTGGAATGTGACATAATCCTTAAATGGACAGCATCTGAATCTATCACATAGTATTCTCAGCTGTTACTATCCAAATCTCAAGTATTTCTTCCTCATTTATTTCCTTTTTACTGCAATGAACACCTGAATAGGGGCTCAACTGCAGTGAATTCATTGTGATGTGAGGGAGTGAGACTCGCATGCCTGGACCCTGGTGGTTAGAGAGAGAGGAGGGTTATGATGGATGCTTCTGATTTTGAGACTTGTTCTGTCAAGCGACTGTGGTAAACAGACATCTAAATAGCCTAGTGCCTGTTCATACTACCCGGTCATCTGCTTGGTTTTGGGTGTCCAGCTACAGTTCCTATTTAAATTTCACTTCTGGAAAGAAAATGAATGTTTATAATAAGGTAAAGTGTGTAATGAGAAATAACCATGAGTAATCTTCAACCCTACATAAGAGCATTTAAATTATGAAATTGTTTTAGCAAGATGTACTGAAACCTACAAGGTAGACTTGATTATACACAAAGTGTAAAAATGCAATTTTTTCCTTTAACGCTTAGTTTGAAGGAAGCTTGAAGTGTTTCATCCTGTGATTTGTGACTTGCAAGGCTTAGTTTAACTGATGTCCTAAATGAACTTAACATGTGACTTTTTACCCTTAAAGGATGAATTTGTTATATAATAGTTTGCACAGATGTCATTCTTGCTGCTAACAGCTAGTTCCATTGTTTTTTAGTAAATGGGGATATGAAGAATTGCCTTAAGCACTTTAGATTTTTTTTAGACTCTTCTTTGAGCTGTTGTCTGTCTTGTCCTAATTACCAGTATATATTAGTGATACAGTTGGTGCACTGTTTGTACAAAGTAAATTAAAGGAAGTGTTTAAGAAGTTGCTCTGCGGCTAAAGAGGGATGCATGCAGCCTGTGAAGTTACTTTTTCCAGGAGGTAGCTTCAGGGATGGCGGGGTGGGGAGTTGTTCTTTGGCAATGGATTTGACCTTTTGAAGGTTTGTGGTTCTGTCCAATAGTTAACACTATAATATGCCTGGTAACTTTAATACTCACTGAACCTCCCTGCTCTGGAGCCAGAGACTGTTTTTTTGGTGACTAGTCAGGAGTTTTCTTCCACATGACCAAAATGAGATTTTATACTACTTAGTTAACTGATTACTAGTAGTCTTTCAGAGTTATAATAACTCCAGAATAACTTGTAAGGAACTGAAGGTTTCCCTTGAGTTCTTAATATAGCAGAAAATTGTATTTATTTGTTTCTGTGGAAAGCTATATGAACTTAGGGAATGTTAACTGCAGGAAGGATGATTTAAAAGCATCCAGGTAATGGGTGTTCCTTGAAATACCAAATAAAGAAGGCAGAGGGGACTTCTCTTTCTCCTTATAGAATGGCTGAAAAAAAAAAAAGCTAATACAAATCCCTGTTTCATCATCCCACATTACTGCTGTTTTGCATATTCAGACAGACTGGGGAAACTAACTGGTTCCCTCAGGGAAAACATCTAACTTAAGCTATGACACTCGTGAGAATAAAATGTTATTGTGAGCATTAAGCATAGCTTGACAACTTCGTTGAATTCTGAACATTTCCCCCACCCTTGCTGCTACACCAAAATAGTCTGAATACACTGCTGGAAGGGGGAAGCTGGCTGCGTGGTTCCCTGCGGGCTGCGAGGAGGCGTCACGCAGATCTCCTGTCGGCTGGCTTTCACTTCTTATTTAGCGAACTGTGCATCGGCTCCCCCTAAGCATCGCTCTTACTGTACCTCAGGTATTCTGTAATCAGTGCGTCATCCCCCTTGTCTTTGGAAGGAACCCCAAGGAAGCAGGCCTGTCGCTACCCACACTGAATTACAGGGGTGCCTTAGAGCCCAAGGAGTCTTTCGATGTCTCTCTCTTGTACGTGACGCAAGCGTTTTGTATTAATAAATAAAGCTGAGATCCGCTGTGTACGCGCTACTCTCGCTCACGCCTTCCCTTCTTCGGGCGTTCCGGCGCGCTCCGGGCGGGTCAGCCCGGGCTGCTCGGCCGGGCCCCGGCGGGCGGTGCCGCACCCCCGCGGCTGGGGCAGGGCGCATGCGCGCACCGTAGCGGGCGGTGCTTCACGGCC
>VXAL01009176.1:111641-175802 GCA_013399475.1 Chauna torquata
CCGAGCGCTGCCGGCGGCGGTTCCTGCTGAGCTGTGCCCGAGCTTGTCTCTGCAGGCCGGCGGGGGGACGCTGCGCGGGTCGGGAAGATGAGAGGCGCGGCGCCGCTTTCACGCGGTGACTGCGAGCGCCGCGAGGACTGATGCAGAAGATCAACAAGAACGTGGTCCTGGCTGTCCTGACCCTGACCAGCCTGGTGTTTCTCCTGTTCCAGCTGTACTATTACAAGTTCTACCTGTCGCAGAAGGTAAAAGAAACCTGCCCTGCAAAGTCACGGCTTTGGCGGAGTAACGGGATATAATGCTCTGCTCGGTCGTAGCAGCATTAGTGCCGCCCCCGGCTTCCTTCGTACAGTTAGCCGTCCCTGTGGCACGGACAAGAAGTGGCTAAGCGGTCCGAGTAAGTTTCTGACGGTGGGGATAGAACTAGGTTTCAGTTCTCAGCCTGGTGTTCCAGTCAGCATGTCACCCAGCAGAGGTACTTAACTCCAGACTGGGGTGCTGTTCAGTGTTCTCAGCTGCCGGTTTGAGAACACCGAAGTAGTCAGCCTTGTGACTATTAGGTTGTGTAGTAATCACAAACTTTCCTGATTGGATTCTGTTGAATTTCTTGTCAAGTGATGTTTATCAGTCCTGAAGTCAAATGAAGCCCTATCCGTGGGGCTTTTCTGAAGAGATGAGGAACGCAGCATTTATTCGTTGAAGGTTTTTCAACAGCGGTGTTTTTAAAAAGAAATCCAGCTTGTTCTGTAGTCGTCTTAGTGCTTTGTGATTCAGCGTTTATACTTTTCTACGTGTTAAGGATGAAGTCCTGCTTTTGTACCACTCGTGGAATATTTACTTGAGTGTAATTTTCTGTAATAGAGAAAATGTTAAGATTTGTTACAAATGAAACATTCCTTTCTTGGTGGCTTCATAGTTTACAGTTGCAGATTCAATAGAGGTATTCCTTGCAACTGTATGCCTTCATCTTGTCTTTACAGAAGACCCATATAGGTATCATGGTTTTTGACTTCATTTTTTTGAGGGGGTGAGGACATTCTTAAATGCAGGCAGTCTTAGTGCTAGATGATGCAACCTTTGACTTCTTTCTTACAGTTTCTGATTGTGAACAGGAAGACTGTGAATGGCAAATTTTTCAGACTTTCTAAAAGCCAAAAGCAGAGCCACTGACTGCGTTGACTTTATGATATGAATATATACTCTTTTAAATTTAATTCTCTAGGATTGCATCTGGAAAGACTGAGGCATAGTCCTGCTGCCTTTCTTGCAGTGGTATTTGCCTAACAGTGTTTGTGTTTGTCTCTTGTTATTTTACACTTACTGGCATATTGAGTTAGAAACCTGAGACTTGATCATGCAATCCTTGCATATGTGGAAGTCTCGAAGGCTTATGTTGTCCTTCTAAATATACTAAGCCAGAGCAGTAGGTTATTTCATGTTCAGTACTGTAGTTAGGTGACCGCAGGCTGAACCAAAGCTGTGACTATAAAGTGCTAACTGGCTAAATGCCCCTGAAAGTCCTGTTAAGAAATCGTAAGCAGGTATTCAGCTGAGATTTACTGTTTTATTCCTCTCTTTTGTTTTTGATAGAATGGAGCAGTTTTTTCAAAAGTCAGAGGAAGCCAGTCAGGCCAAGACAGCACTAGATGGGTATGTACATTATTGACTCACATGGTTCTTTTGCAAGTCTCAGAGAACTTGCACAGAATTGCAAACTCAGGGTCCAGTTCTCTTGCCTTTTCACAGGGGCATTTTAGTATTAAGGGCTAAACTATGCTTCACTGAGTAAAGTTGTGAAGTGTTTGAAAACACAAATTTAAGATGGGGTTGAGACAATGTTACAGCTTAGCAGCTTTTGCCTGTGCCGTCCTTAGTAGTGTTCTTCATATTTTAAAAAGCAAATACTGTTCTTTCTGGTATTGAAGTTTTGATCCAGGTTTTTATGTTCTTTCTGACTGATTATTGAAAAGAGTGGCTTTTGGACTTGCAGGTTGTTTGATAGTATCATGGTAAAAGAATGAGCTGCAGATCTCATGTCACAGAGTAACTCTTGGCTTGCTGCACTCACTTAACCTGCTGCTAAGTGTTTCATGTTACCTCGTTATGCTGTGTTGTAAAGCTGTACACAATCAGCAAAATCTTGCGTTTCAGAATTTGCCAATTGCCTTATTTTAGCATTCAGGAACAGTGTTATGAGTGCCGTTACATACTCCAAGTAAGATGTTTTTGTTATCTCTTAAGGTTTATAGGATGCAGTGCAATGAAAACATTGTCTTGGCTTTGGGGAATCAAAAGCTCAGTTATGATTTTTGTATGAGTTAGCATTTGTTTGGAACCGCTTTTGCAGAAATCTTTTGTTAACAGATCTCCTCCTGCAAAAACAGCCCAGGTGGTTAAGGAGAATGGTGTGCTGGGAGCTGGTTGCCCTTTGCAATATGATGCAATATGATAATGTTGATAAACAGCAAAATAGCCATTTAAATGCCTTGTTTCTGCTAAGCAGGAGGAAAGGTGCTCTAGTTAAAAGCTATACTGGTAATAATCCAAACCAGCTGCTCTGTGGACTGCTTGCTTGTGCCAGGAATGCCTCACTGTTCTTGAAGGTGGCATCCTTTTTTGAACTACCTACGTGGTATTAGGTGACATAGCCGTAGTGAGCTTCCAGTCTGCCATTCTGTTGTCATTAGCAGAGTTCTCATTAGCTTTAAGTTGATCTTACAGGGTTATTAATAACAAAGCGGAATGGCCCACAGGCCTGCCAGCGACCTGTTGTTTCCTTTGGAGTCTTTCCTTTAGAGTCCCTGCATGATGAGTCCAAAGTACTCTACGTGAAGGAGTTCCTGCTTAACATCACGACGATCTCTTTCTACCAATTATTTAAGTTCCAATTAGAAGCACCTGTGTTTCCCTGGAGAAGTGACAAGAAAAAAGTAGATATTTTTGCACAGATTTCCTTCCTATTTATCAGTCTGATCTGCTTGTTTTAATTATAGAAATAATGCTAGCACATCACTTACCTTTCAGGTCAGTATAGCTGAAATCAGTAAGAGGGTGGCCTTGCCTCTGCCTGTACAGCGCATGTAGTGCTGCTGTCTAAATTCTAATTGTTGATCCACATTCTGTCTTCACTCATGTTTTTAAACCTACCTGAAGCCAAAGCCCTGTACCAGAATTGGAAGTTGGCATATGGAATCTGCTTGAACAGACTCAGCAGTTTGACTGGAAGAAGATTAGAGCTTGAGTTAGAAGACCAGGGTCAGCTTGCTGGACTGGTAGCTTGGACAGCAGGCCATTGTTTTCCCTTATCATGCCTCATCTGGAAAACTTGAGGTGTAACAGACATAAAGCATGAAGGTGGTGTTCTAACCATTTTTTTTCTTATAAGAACTGTACTTTCAGTCATTAAATTTAACTGTTGCAGTTAAATAGCTCAGCTACATTTTTAATAGCAGGGTGGCTGTGATCGCTGTAAATCTTCCATGTGCCATGGATATTTAAATGTACTTGATAAAAATTCTCCTGAGTCAGGTTAATAAATCCTCTCACTGTGTACAGGACCTCGTTGGTACAGCTTTTACCTGCTTATGCAGTGTTGCCGTGGTTGAGTGCCCTGGGTATCCAAAGACTGGATAACGCTTTAGCACTCACTTCCTACCTTCTCGCTGAATCACCCTTTGTACACAGTAGGCATCATGCAAAGTTAGTGTTACTGATGAACAGTGAATATTATGAAGACTGTTTCTAATAAGTGGTGCAAATGATACTGGATGCTCAACACTGTTCTGAAATTTATCTTCTATTTCTCCTTACAATTCCAAACAGTGTTAAAATAAATCATAGCTGACTTTGTCCCTCAGGAAAAGCCGTGGAAGAATGAATTATGCTACCCAAGAATGTTTTATAATTAGAGTAAGTTACTTTTTCTCTCCATTTACCCCATCAGCAGACTAAGCTAAGGTTACTCATATTTTTTTTGGAAGTACAGTGCTTGATCTATAAATGCGTGCAAGGATTTAAGCTTTCAAGGTTCATCCTAGTCTTGATTATTGTATTATACGTTATTTGCTAAAGCCCTTCTTTTTGGTTTCAAGTGACTACTTCATGCAGTCAGTGTTCAGATCATAGTATAAAACTTAACTGTTTGAGAGCATTCCCTGAAGAGTTGGTGCTACCCCAGTGAATTGAAAATGTTGTTGTCTGGGTCTTTTTAACTGTTCAATAAGGGCTATAACGATTCCTTCTTTTTGCCCTTTGCCACTCTAATTTTATGGTTGTTGGGCTGTTACCTTTCTTCCAGAAGGCCTAGCCTCCTTCAGCAGAGGTCTCTAATGAACCTAAGGTAATCTAAAGCATGAACTCCATTGAAGATGTTCAGACAGGAGAGGTCTTTCTTGTCTGCATAAAGAATCTGCCATGAGCAGTGTATTGCACCTAAAATCCAGTTAGTCTGTGTGACTCATTTGCTCTTTAGTATTTACCATATGACAGCACTGTTAGAACCACAGCATAACTTGCGTAGGTCTGGCACTTTGTGCAGAGTGGAGCCAACTAGATCTGGTTGCTTCAGCCTTTTGCCAGCTGGGCTTTCAATATCTCCAGAGACCGAGACATTACAACCTTTCTGGGCCCCTGATCCAGTGTTCGATCAAGTACGTAGGGAAAAATTTCTGATGACATCTGACTGGAATTTCCTGTGTTGCGACTAGTGCCAGGTGCCTCTCAACCTGTCAGAGTGCACCTCAGAGAAGAGCTCAGCTTGGTCCTCTCTGTACCTTCCTGTTATGTTGTTAAAGGCAGTGCTAGATTTCCTGATCTTGTCTTCCCAATGCTGAATGAACGCAGCTGTCTTTGGCACACTACAGACTGCTCTTCGTGTCCACCAAGACTCCTACCTGCTTTTCTGCAGAATTGCTCTTTCTTCATTTGCCCCCGACCTGTACTATCGTATAGGGTTCTCCCATCCCAGATGAAGAGTTTTGCTTTTGCCTGTCTCATCCTTGATGTTTTTCCTGTCACAGGCCTATATCAGCCTGTCTTTGTCCCTCTGAATGGCAGTCCTGCCGTCCAGCGTACTAACTGATCTCCCAGTTCAGTGTAGTCTACCAAATTGCTGAGAATGCGCTATTTACTGTCATGGAGACTGTTAATAAAGATGCAAAACATAGTTGACCAGCACTGAACCCTGTTGAGATGCCAATAGTAAGCAGTGGTCAGTAGGACTTCGGCAGATCCACAGCTCTGTCTGCTGATCAGCTTGTTCTCCACAAAGCTTTTGGTCCAATTGTCTAGTACATATCTCACCACTTGAGGTTTGGGGGTACTGTTTGGGAGTGGGTCAACAGCCTTGCTAAAATCAGGGTGTGAATAGCATCCATTGCTCTATCCCTGCCCACAGAGCTTATTATTTCTTCAAAGGCAGTAGGATTATTAGGTGCAGTTTGCCCTTGGCTGGCTTTTCCAGTCACATTTTTGCCCTTCATGTGCTTAGATGTAACATTACAGGGTCTTTTGCTCCAGAAGCTTCCTGGGGAGTGAGGTTAAGATGACCAGAGTTTCCCAGGTCCTCCCTTTTGAAGATGGTGTGAACTATGCCTTTTTTCAGACTTGAGGAACAGCTCCTGATGACCATGGCCTTTAAAGATGTTACATAGCAGCCTTAGAACTGCAGCAGCCAGTTCACTCAGCATCCCATCTGATCCTGTCATCTTGTAACTTAAGTGTTTTCCAACTTGATCTAGAGCTGGAAAGAATCTAGAGTTTAATTTAGAGGTTATTCTGGAGTTTAGCGCTCTGAAGTGCTTTAACTTTTGGAAAGTTCTAATTGAATCTGAAAGATTTTTCCTCTTGTCTTAGAGACATGGAGAGCGTGAGAGCAGACTGTTGTCTTCTGAAAGAGGAAATTCCTGTTTCCACCATTTTCTATGGAAGTAAAGCACACACTCAGAAAATTTATTGGGAAATAACATTTCCTTCTGTCAATTGCTCATGAATTTTAATGTGTTAGCTTTTGTACGCTTAAAGATGATGTTTCTGACTTCTAGTTTTCTCTTCTGTCAAACAGCATGTGGTTAGGAAGTTCCTAGCTTTAATATCCAGTCACAATATACCAGTATATTTGATTGATCCTTTGATTCTGGGACTTGTTGATAAAGACATTGAACAGATCAAAAGTTCTTCTGATGGCCCTAGTCCAGAATGCAAGTACTTCTGTGCTCCAAGAGACTTTACTACATTTGCACTACTGGACAAAACATGGAAACATGAAGTAAGTGTCTCTTCTTCTTCAGCTCACATTGTGTGTTTTAATGCATTTAACTATTCTAGGATTTTGTGACATAATGCTCTCATGTTTGTATTAAGGACTCTGAATTCATGGTGTGGAAATCTTGTAAGGGTGTTGGTAGAAGAAACTTTTTTGAAGTAAAAGGTACTAAGGCACTAGTCTGTGTGGTTTTAGAAGCCAACAACGTGAGTTTTTGGAAGAGAATAATAACCCTGACTCTTTGAAGAAAATCAGAGAAGTGGTTTGAAGATGGATATATTAAGAGTTCCTTCAAATAACTGAAAGCTTTTAGAAGCTGTCTGCAATATTCATAAGCACTAGTAATAAGATGCCACCCCTAAAAAGGAAAAAGAGTTTGCTCTTTTAAAATGGAAGAAGGAGATCTTTAAACCTGTGATGTGGATACAGCCATAATAAATCTTGAATGTTGGGATCTGTCGAGAAGAAAATGCAGGTATTGATGTGGAAAGATTATCATAATCTGCTGGCTTACATTTCTTTCAGTATGTCCAAGTACTTGCACTATTTTATTTTGTCACTTAGTGTAGCGGTACATGTGCTTTTATTCAGTATGAGATTTTTAAATGGATGTGTTTTAAAAATAGAGGTGTAGTAGGTGATGAAGGACAAAATGGAATCCAAGATTATTTCATCAGCTAAGTGTCATCTGGAAATACATATTAGATTATTATACAGAGTAGAGATACCAATGATAAAAAACTTTTTTCATTTCCCTTTCTCATTTGCATCCCTTTCCCCATCCCCATCAAGAAACATTAAAATGGTCTACAACAATTTTACTGAAGCAGTCCGGCCCAAGTGAAGAGTGGTGGCTCTCTGGCTTTGATCAGGCAGTTGTTTTCCCCATAGCAGTTAAGAAATTAATGGAACTGAGAATAAGGTTGTGTGGCAGAACACTAATACAACTCCATTTCCCCATTCCTCTGTGGCTTATTGTTACTGTCTATAGCATCCAGAGGAGAAGCTGATACGCCTGTATAAAACATTTCAAGGTGGGTAACTGAAAGGGTCTACAGATGCTGATTGGTTCTTATCAACCAGAATTTCATCCCTTTTTTCCTATGAAAATAGGAAAACCTGTTACCTCATGTAGTGTTAGTTGTTTGGTGAGATTTAGACAAATAATCGTATACATTGTAAAAGAAGATTTTCCAGTAATCATTTATGCATTAGTGGTGTCATTATTCAAGGCCTTGGGAACCCCAAGTTGAGCACAGGCATATCAAGCGGACAGTTTGAAGGTGCAGAGGAGGCTGCTCTACGGAGGAGCAAACATAGTCCAAGCAAGAGACTTCTTGATTTTGACTTTGGATTCAAAGATGTAAAGTGTGAGCCTCAAAGAACAGGTATTGTGACAAAGAGCCCATTTTATTCTGCAAGGGAGTTGATTCCTTTTTCTAGGGGAAGTTGCTGTGTAGCCAGGTCGAAGCAGGCAGAAAGAGAAGTGAAAGAAGTCCTGACAAATGTTGAATAGAGCAGAAGATCTCTTTAGAACAAAACATCCCAAAACATAGATTGTAATCTTCGTGGCTTTGAGATCTTCAGCAGAGCATGGAGTAGTGGAATCTCTACTAATAAGTGTGAGGATCTGAGTCAGTGGTTTACCATTAATATATTTAAAATTCTGAAATCTGTTGATAACAGTCTGTGCACGTGAATGCTTTTCTTAGAATATTGAAGATAGCTTTTAGTTATGATAAAGATCTTGGATTATACTTGATAATGGTAGAATTTCAGCAAAGGGTTATTTTGTCGATGCTACAAATAGCACAACATAGTGTCTGAGGAAAAAGCTTGCAGTATTTATTTTGTTGTTCTATTGATAATTTGATGGACAACATTTAAGAAAAGGAAATATAGCAGTTGGAATTGGTTTTGGTTCGTAATCTTTAAGGTAACATGAGGAGTTGGTGGTTAAATTTGATTAGAAAATGAAAAATGGGATTACCATCAGTTAATAATAAATATTTAGCATTCAATTTTGGTTTCTCTTCTCTTTAGCTTCTCTCTCGACTTCTGTCTCTCCCTCTCTCTTATTTTTAGGTGGGACTTTTTAGAACTGCTGAGAAAATGGGGTTCCAATGGCTAAAGGTTCTAAACAAGGACCCACGCTTGGATGGGATGGATGACCTGTCTGGAACTGAAATTCCCTTGCACTACATTTTTAAACTGGCATCTCATGCCATTCACCTGGTGGTCTTCTATGAGAGGAGTGGTAATTACCTCTGGCATGGCCCCCTGAGGCTCAAGCAACATATGGACAGAAAGTTTGTGCCTTTCAGGAAACTTCACTTTGGTCGCTACCCTGGAGCATATGAAAAGTGAGTTCACAACAGAGGAGGAAAAAAAACATAACAGCACTGCCAAAATGATTCCTTTCTGCATATAAAATTATTCTCTTTTCTGAAGTTAGGTTATAAAATTTAGCTCATGAATAGTTCAGCTCTCAAAGTGCAGGTAAATTGAATTTATGAAGGTAAATCCAATTCTGGTTACTGAAAACAAGTTTTCCACCATTTATAAATCAGAATTGAGAGAGGTAAAGCTGAAGTGGCAAAAGATGTAGTAACAGCTGCTACATATTTGGTGTTCTTACTACAACCACGTGTATCGAATGTTGAATACAGATATTGAGCATCTGTTGAAAGGGAAGGCAACAAAAATCTGCTTAATAATAGTCTAAATGACTGGTGTTAAAGAATATGAGTAAAAAGAAGTGACATTTGTACCACAAAGGCAAGTACTAACTATTGCATCTAACCCATGCTTGTAAAGTGCAGTTGAATCCTTACTTGCATAGATGTTTGTATTGGTGGTATTATTTTCCCCAGTCTTATGCTTAAACTTTGCATCTCATTGGTAAAGTTACTGTAAATGTATGCACTTTCAGTAGCAATATTTCAGGAAATACAGATCATGGCAAATCTTACCATTGTTTTCAAAGCCAAGCACATACCACTGTGCTCTGAGAACAGTGTGCCTGTATGGTATGTGTATATGTCATAATAAAACAGCCAGACATTTCACAGGTCAAAATAAATCTACTTATGTTTTTTCTCTAAATTTGAGATGGCTTTTCCTTCCTTTTAAAACATGGAATCTGTACAGACTGTGTTCCTAAACATTTAAAAATAACTGTGTAAGCTTTTAACTATCACATTTCGTTCATTGTGAAGGCTGAACAGTTCTTAAATTTGAAAGGGGAATAGTCTCCAAGTACAGGCTGAAATTTGATTCTTGACGTGTATTCCATATTTAGATAAACAGCCTGAATTTTCAAATGCGCTGAACAGCAGATCTGAACAAATTCAGTGCAGGTCATCAGTCAGTAAAGGAACCTCTGATCTGAAAAGCTAAGTATGGACTTACAGGCCTAGAACTTCTTTTTAAACAAAATTTGGAAGGGCATAGGTAGTATATTGAAGCTTTTGTTGCTCTTTGATGATCAGTTTTGGATGTATTTGGGCAGAGGAATCACTGGCAGTAGTATGTAATAAGACTTTAACCAAAGCTGGAGGACAAAATGGCTTGTAGTTTGTAAGGAGTTGAATGGAGTAACTTGTAATCCTTCTTTCCATGCAGGCCTGAACTTTTGCTTGTTTCCATTGATGACTTAAAAGTTCAAATTCCAAAAAATCCGTCCAGTTTTCTAGAGGAGATGTCACACTCTAGATTTCTTGAATGTAGGTACAGAGAAGCTCGGGCTTTCTTTCAGGTTAGTGGTAATCAGATAGTCTCTCTGAGATGTCATGTACAGTTTCACTGATTGAACCAAACCTACAAAAACAGTTCATTGCTCTGTTACTTAAATGGAATTGTTCACATACATAAAGCTAAGTAGAGGCTCTGAGACTGAGCAGAATTTAGTAAATGTAATAAAACTAAAACTTTAACTGAAGAATCGTGGTCTTTCTTTTTGACTTGAGTGCATTGTTTTCCGTTTTTCAAAACTATGATAAGATGAGGTAACCAACATGTCTGTAGTTCTCTCACCTTATTGTTAAAAAAATTTCATGAGATCTTGTGTATCTTTGTAGCTGAAAATTTTACTTATAGCATTTCTCAGAGTTCTGAAAAATTCGTTTTTATATTTGAACCATGCACAGCAGTTCCACATTCCTAGTACTGTTTTTTTGAAATGTCATATTCATTCTGAAATTGCTTTTCTCACTGCTTTTAGACCATCTAAGCTAATGTTTTCATCACTGTTCAGAGCATTGTTTTTAGAATATTGCTACCTCATTTAGGAGACAGTGGAAGACTTCTTGCTAGAGTAGGGGAAGTTTGTTGTCCTCGCTTGACAAGGATTGAGCCACAAAGTGCCATGAGTTACCACAGTTACAACTGTGGAGTCAGAATCAGGTCACTGAATTTGAGTGATCTCCAATTCTGCAGGAAGGGAAAAAAGGACACCAGAAGTTCCATTATTTTAGACGTTTGAGATCTCGGAAAAGGGAATTCTCCTTTGGTCTCTATGCGTGACATCCATCCTTGTTCTGTCTAGTAGGTCATAGCTCTCCATACATATAGCAGGAGGGTTTACCAAAGGGTACCCATGTGTTGTCACTTCACCTGTGAAGGACAGAAATTGTAAGCATGCTTCACTTCCACTGTGAAAGCTACAGGCAGTAATTGCCACAGGTAGAGAAAATGCACTTGAGAAAGTATATTGAACTTTGCTGGAGCTTTAATATTGAAATAAGCAACTGTCATCTGTTTGGAAAAGTTAAGTATTCAAGTGTCGCACAGGAGCTCCTAGTGAAATCAGTTGAGAAGTTGAGTGGTCAGTGCATTGTTCATATGTTTGATTCATGAACGTTCGCCCAGACTGCCATGCTGTTTTTGGCTTTGCATTACAGAAGATGTTAACCGCAGTTGTAGTTGGAAGATGGGCATTTATCTATTCAAATTGCTATGCTTGTGTGGCAGAAGTGGTCAACATGCAGTTATAACACTTGGTGGCGCCAAATAAACTTGTAATATACTCAAAGTAAATCTAATTCTGTCCCTGCTTTCCCCCGGTATTGGCTTCAGTGTGAGCAGAGGATTCATGGGTGTTGTTGCCAAGTGCTGAGAATCAGTGTCTTTATATATATAGTTGTCTTCTATTTCACTCTGACCTTACATTCTGCTGGTTTGGAAAAAACGAATATTGATGTTTCAGAGTTGAAATTTAACTTGTCATTCCAGTGTATGTTCTTAAAGTGGACAATATGTGTGAGAACAGATAATGCCCAGATATTACTTAAATAAATTTTCAAAGGTCATCTTTTCTTAGGACGCTGAAAAATGAAGGGACAAGTTTTCTCTCTCACGATAGCTTGCTGTTGCCTTCCAGCTGTATCCTGATGATGCCTCTGTTGATGCAGTGGAATTCAGAAAAAGAGCAAAATCGTTGCTCCATCTTGCTGCCCTGACACTGAACAACTTAGGAGTAAAGTTCTGGCTGAGCAGTGGAACATGTCTTGGTAAAACATTTTAAATTCATCTGGAATTTTAAACATTTTATCCTCTATTGCTTTTGTGATGTCAACTGAGGTTAGCAGCTAAATGTGCTGGGCTGGAAGGTGATATCTATAAAAGTGTGAGGCAGGTGTTCCACATTAGCTTTATTAAAATAAGGCCTTTTTGCTCCTGAACAAATTATTTTTCTTTAAGGACCTGAGCCTTGGAGATACTGAGCATGTTTCAAATGAAGCATTAAGTGTTGTTAGCAGTTGTCTGTATTGTGTTGATCACTGCTTGGAAAGTAATCAGCAGTTTCCTGAGTTGTGTGGCTTACAATTTACTGTAGTGCTGGCTGGAAGATAAAATGATAGGCACATTTTTCCGATGTCCTTGTAAACTCTCACCTGATTTTCTTCACATGCAATTTAGTGTTTATCACTGGCTTTTTAAGCATAGATTACATTTATTTATTTTGAAACACAACCTTTTCATAAAAGATTACTAAGAGTGGGCACTGCAAGTTTTGAATTCTGTTGAAGTATCTTATTACTAGTGAAGATCCTTTTATGATTGAAATAGGTTGTGAAAACTCACATGTGAGTTGACTTGTATTTGTTTATTCCTAGGGAATATAATTTTCTGAATGAACAGTTACTAAAAATGCTTTAATGAAACAAACAAAAGAATGTCCCACTTCTTGTCTTACTGTTTTGCAGTACTGTTTCAAATTTTAGTATCTCAGATAGATACATACTATTTAAAATAATAGTTGAAAATTAAAAACACAGCTGCAGCCCTATAACAGTTCATTTCTGATTAGATTTGGACACAGATAAAGAATACTTTTTCCTTGAAGACAGTTAGAATAGAAAACTGAAGATATTTTCTCTTTAAAAGAGTTTGTACTTTCTCTTTCCTGGATTTCTGGAGAAAGGAGCTGGCTATAAGTGCGTTAATATCTATTTTCTTCAATGTGATTCATTTGATACTAGGGAAAGGAAGAAATTTTTTTTGTGGTCTCATTCAAGGATTTCAGGCTGGTGACCTTTTGACAGGTCATTTTTATGTTGTTGTTTTGTGATATTTTTCTTGCATTCCTGAGTTAACTAATTCATTTTTTTTCCTTTTTTATCTCCTCAGGCTGGTATAGACAGTGCAATGTCATTCCTTACAGCAAAGATGTGGATTTGGGGATCTTTATAAGGGACTACAAAGCAGATATCATTCCAGCCTTTCAGAAAGCAGGATTACCACTGAAGCACAAATTTGGCAAGGTACATAGATAATGAACAATTTGCTTCATGTGTCTTTCCATAGGTTAATAAGTTTCAGTACTGCTGCAGTTCGTTTACATAGAAGTGGGTATCTGAAGTCTCCTCCTGCAGACTTTTACTCACAAATATTTTACCTAAACATACAATCTCATTGATTTTTGTGTTTTCTTAGGCAATGTATAAAAAAACACCTTTCTTATTAGCTTCAGTCTCGTTTGGAGAGTCTGAATTTCACCTCAGAAGAAATTGTTAATATGTTTTGGAGGGGTCTAATCTGTGTCAGTGCTGCTAGAGAAACTTAAGAATCAAGGTAGAATTTAATCTTTGATACTGGTTGAGTCTGATCATAGGGGCGGATTGGTGATAGCTCTGAGACTATGTGCATCCTTGTATGCAAAGCTAGCAGAAAGGGAAGGATTGCTTGATGTGGGTACTGGGTTTGACCGTTATTAATTTATTTTTTCCAGAGTATAAGCTGCAGAGTGGAATCTGAAGGGTAGAATGGAGAAACAAAAGTACAGGGATATGAAAGCTCAGCCACAGTTGAAGTGATCATTACTGGTGCTAGTGAGTGTTTTATCATAAAAGAAGGTGTTATCGTAGGTGTTAAATGAAGACACTTACTAATCATGTTTATTCACTGATATTATGCTGTTCTTTTATGTGAGAGTCTTTTATCAAATTACACTATCAGATGTTAGCAGTTCCTGCATGAATTGTGGTAAGCTATTGTGTGACCTGTGTGAGCAAAGATGGGAGTTTAAAGCAAGCTATTTTCTATTCATGGTGCAAAGGAAATGCATCTGTAAAAGTTGATCTGTTGTAATCTTAAGTGGACAGTAGTCTTAAACAACTAAGTGGAGTTTTGTTTGGCAAGCTGTACTGGATTTGGCTGAGATAGTTACTTTTCTTCTTAGCATCTGTTATGGTGCTATGTTTTGGATTTGTGACCAAAACTGGTAATAATGCAGAGTGTTTTAGCTGTTGCTGATCATACTTATACAGCATCAAGGCCTTTTGTTTCTCATGCTGCCCTGCCAGTGTGGGGGTGCACAAGGAGTGGGGAGGGGACACAACCAGGGCAGCTGACCCAAACTGACCAGAGGGATATTCCATGCCATATAAAAACTGGGCTAAAGGAGAAGGAAGGGAAAGACATTCAAAGTAATGGCATCTGTCTTCCCAAGTAACCATTATGCATGATGAATTCTTGCTTTCCTGGAAATTCCTGCATATCTGCCTACCAATGGAAAGTAGTGAAAAAATTCCTTATTTTGATATGCTTGCACACGCAACTTTTGCTTTACCTATTACTGTTCTTATCTTGACCTGTGAGTTTTCTTGCTCTTCCTTCCACTCATCCTTTCCTGTTCTCCTGTCCCACTGGTAGCAAGAGGGGAAGTGAGTGAGGGGCTGTGTGGTGCTTAGCTGCCTACTGGGGTTAAACCACAACACAAGCACTTTTTTAGTTCTTATTTTTAACCCATACTGTAATACATTTTCTTCTGACAGGGCTACGTTTAAGTGGTTTCCAATTAGAGAAGCAGTATTTGTGGCAAGGAAAGGTCATCACTCTATACTTTCATCTGTTTTACCTTAAGCATATAAATGGAAAATGGTTTGCTTTAGACTTTTACCTTTCTTCACAGAGTTCTTCTGTGTCCTACCAGAAAACTGCTACAGTCTTGACTTATTTGCCTAGGCAGAACGACTCTACAGTTGATCCCCGAATAAATAGCTCTGTGCTGGCTTTGTGGCAGAAGCCAAGGAGACAGTGCTGGAGCTCTGGGGCTAGAGGGAGGAAAGAGAAGACAATCCCGATGAGGTGCAGAAAATCTGTAGTTTTCTCAAGGCACCAAAAGCAAAGAAATTGCTGAGTTAGTGTATTTTCTACTGTTAGGATGGGAGTCACTTCACCATTGAAAATAAGTTTGTTCTTGGAAACCTGCTGGCATAAATAGCCTTGTTTTTATGAGTATATACAGTGTGTATTTTTGTCTTGCAGGTAGAAGACAGTTTGGAACTCTCTTTCCAGGGAGAAGATGATGTGAAGCTTGATATTTTTTTCTTCTATGAAGAGGATGACCACATATGGAATGGAGGAACTCAGGCAAAATCGGGCAAGAAATTTAGGTATGAACTGGATTTGTACCTCTAATAGGAAAGAAATTGAACGAGTTAGGGTTTAGCGTTAGCATTTTGTATTGTGTGTTGTTGTCTGGCAAAGTCTGTGCTCTTTGTGGCAGTTATCAGAGGAGAATCAGTGGAGATTTTGCACTTTGAGACTACAGAAGTGGAAAGAACAGTACTATTCCTTACAGGAGAGATGCTGGGCTTGTGAAATGTCAGTTCTCTTGTGAAATCTAAAGCAGCACTGTCATGTCATGTATCAAGCAGATGCTGTCTCGAGTGTGACAAGCTCTAAGTTAAAGAGATAAGATGAGAAGGAAGTCTCTAAAACTGTGTTTGTTGTACAAACTTATTTTGTAGTAAAAACCAAATCCATAGGCATCTGCCTTGATGAGCATTATGCCAGAAAGCCTTAGCTGTCGTTGCAAAGTAAACCCCAAAGTTTTGGATGTTGTGGTAATGATTTGGAATATGTCATTGACTGTAACGTTGTGACACTAATACAGACAACTACTGCAGACCTTGTTGTTCATGTTCTGAAAATGGAATTTTAAATAGGATCCCACATTTCTTGCTTCATTCTTTTCAGTGTTAAATCAGCAAATAAGTACAACAGCTTCTTAATTTACTCAGCAAGCTGAATATAGGTTTTGATAATTAGATTTGTTTCTTTCCATCACCTACCTTAACCCCGAGACACTTGCAGACTAGTTGAAAGCCTTGTTGACTTAAGTGAGATATCATTATCTTCCATACATTTGGTTACAGTTAGCTAACAGGAACTTAGAGAATGGTGTAATCCAGGCGGTGATAGTGTGTGACTCCTTGCCTTTAGTTATTTTTGTTCTGAAATGATAAAGATTGGGGAAGATATTTTGATGACCAGAGTCCAAAGGTGCACTTACAAATAGACCAACGGAAGAGTTACTGGAGTATTCCCACACAGGAGATGTAGTATGTTGTGGAGTATTTTTCACAGAATACAACAACAGTTTCATAGTTCTCCAGGGCAGGTTTAGTGTCTGCTTTTTTCCATACAAGATTATGGAGGATTTTTAGTGATATATTTTTGAGGAGGCATCTGACCAGTATGTTCCTTTTCTTTTCTCTGTGCTTGTGGTGTGTCTAAATTGAAATATCTGTTTCCATGCCAGTAAAGTTGACATCCACTTTCAAACTGCATTTTAGCATCAGACTTTGGGACCCTCAATTTTGGTTAGTCTTGAAGCCCTTTCAGAATTTTGAGGAAGGTTAAAGTGAGGAGGTCAATCGAAAGAAGTGATTGTTTGGTCATGTTGAATCCTAAATCACTTCAGTAGCTCTGAAGGAATCTCACCTGCTGTTTATATGGTATCAGAAGAGATAATTGGTTGCTACTAGATCATCACAGATAAGAGTGGGGGCTCTATTCCAAGGTATTTGTGTTGTTATAAATGAAGGGTAAAAGAAATATTTTCTTCAAAAAGCTGAATATTTGTACAGACGTATTTTCTATGCATCTTGCTAAATAAAAGTATGAAGAATGAAAGTATTTCTCATTTAGTCTGAAAATATTTTTCATTAGTCATTTTTATCCAGTTTCCTTGGCAAACTGGTTTCAAAACCATACAAGTCTCACTCTGTGGTTTGCATCCTCATGTATACAAATACTTCCACAACATTGTAGAAACAAGCAAACTCATACATCCTCCGTAATTTTGTCCTGAAGTAACAACAGTTGAAATCTCTTCTTTGCTTACAAAATTTGTGCTGGACAGTTTCATTCTTCAGCAGAGAATACATATTTGCAAAAACTAATCCTGTGAGTCAGATCTATACTGTATGCTTTAAACCTTAACATGAGTTAATTCTGTAGTTTCTTAATATTGAGGCCTTTGTGTAAGCATAAAATTTTTTCAGTGCTTTTATGTCCAAAGATTGATGAGACTGAAGTTGGGGGAAAAAATGGTGAGCAGTGTGTGTGCAACAAGAGTACATAGCCCTGTCTGAGCCACTTGGAGTGGGTGAACAATGAACAAGGATTCCAGTGGTGCAAAGCATCACTGAAAGTTATATTTTTCATCAATGAATGTAAACATTTGATTTTAATAATAGTTAAGTAATTATTTTGGTGAAGTTTCCAACTGACTTAAATTTCCAGATTAGATAGTTTATTTAAATGATCTGTTTGTTCTCCTTAAAACTGATTATTCAGAATTCACTCTTTGGAGGATGTATTATTTCAGTGGTTTGCTGATAGCTTTTGCTTATGCACGCCCACTGCAATTCTGTTTGTTAGGTGAATGATATCCTGGGTTAATAAGAGCTAAATATCTACTTGATGGTTACAGACCCACTAATAGTTTATTTACCTTATTTTACTCTTGGTAGCTGGCATTTTTTGCTTTTTCATTTAGTTTAAATGTAATTAGCAGTCCCTGGATATAAATGCAAAAGTGCTTGATCACTTTTTTACCTCCATTTAAAACATAAAAGCAAGGTTTTATTTTCTGAGAGTGTTTGCTCAGCTCTTAGAAATAAACTGGGCTTTATACTTAGAGGAACTTGCTGGATTTTTAATGTATGAAAATGCACAAATCTTTTAACTCTATTCTCTTTTCAAAAGTGCTAAGTGCTTGTGATTCCTTTTTAACCTGTGAAAAGGAATTTTTAGATCACTTTTTTCTGGGAGAGATTTAACTTCAGAAGTGGTAGTGATCCTCTGCAGGAATAGTGCATAGGTTTTGGTTTAACATACAGACTCTTGACACTGGGCTCCTATGGAATGTCATTGAGATCAAACTGAAATTTACCTGTGAATTTCCACTGGTGTCAGCATACTTCTACTTCGGGCTTCCATTGGCCCTTCTATAGAGAAGAACGGATACAGAACTAGGTGGGTTTGGTAGAATAAATTATTATTTTTCTAGATTTGAATGGGCCAAGCAGGTTTTAGAACATCCAGAGTGGCAGCTGTATCTTAATTCTTTGCCGGTGCTCCAAGTGTGGCACCCTGTTTAGAAAGAGTAACTGAAGTGGAATTGAATACTTTATTTCATAAGATTGAAAAAAGGTAAAAACTTGTTTACAGAAATTATATATCTGATTTCCATGCCTGATTCGCAGTAAAGTATTTCATGCTGCTTTTATCAACATGTCCCTTCCCAAAAATACATGTTTCAAGCCTCTTGATACCCTTCTAAATGAGGTTAAATCCAGTTTGTGATGGGAAAAGTAGAGACAGAGACAAAGTAATTTCTTATAGGTGGCAGAATAGTATGGGAATAAACAGCTATAGAATTGGAAATGCTCCTCCCTAAGAATGTGTGACATTTGTTAACCAGCTATTGTTGATAACACTGCTGTCTGGTAAGTAAATAATGCTTCATAGATAGGAAGCTATGAAATAAAGAAAAAAATGCTGTAAATATAGCTTGGCCACTCACTGCAGTTGCTTGCTTTTTCTCTGGACTTACTTAAATGCGTTTTTCAGTCTTCTGCTAGTGACTATGTTCTTTTGTGGTGCAGGTATCTCTTTCCAAAGTTTACTCTGTGCTGGACTGAATTTGTAGAACTCAAGGTACAAGTGCCCTGTGAAACCCTTCAGTATGTTGAAGCCAACTATGGCCCAGACTGGAAGGTTCCTGTCAAGACATGGGACTGGAAGAGCTCACCACCCAACGTGCAGTACAACGGTGTCTGGCCTGTTGATGAATGGGACGACGTCATTCAAATCTACTGATCACTTGTCCACTAACAGGGAGTGTCTGGTATCCTTGAAACTGTCAAGTTTGTAATTTCCTGTCTCCTGAGAGCATCAAGATCCATTCCTTTTATACCCTCTCATCCGTTTCCTAAGGAGACATTTTCCATTTTTTGCTCAACAGATAACTTTTTCACATTTGTCATGCATTCTCCAGATAGTTAAAGGAAAAGATTAAAGGCAGAATGTGGGAACTGAAGAGAAGAGAAGCTGAAAGTAAAGACAGACAAAATGAGTAAATGTGTGGGCAGTTAACTATTTAAATGAAAACCATGGCCAAGTGGCTTAGACTTTCTAAGGACCATCAAAACCTTGGGACAGTTCACTTCTCAAGCTCAAGAGAGGGATAGGATGGAAAAATCCTGGAGAAGTTCCTGTTTTTTTCTGAGAAACTCCTGTGAATTTACAACTTTTAAACACCCAATTTATGTGTACCTTAAATGCATTTAATTTGAGACTGATGTATCCCTACAGAGTGTAACAGGTTGTTCTTGGAGTGGAATATTTCAGTTCAGAACCTGTGTGACCCACCTGCTTTACACCTGTTGGGTAACAGTGTAATATTATGAATGGAGGAATTGCGAGCCCTATCTGCGTCAGAGATCTTCCAGTAACAGTTGAACTAACCACTGCATGCAATAACAACAGGGAATGTTATCTGCTTTTGTTCTGTCTTAAGAACATGAGGCTGTATGCTGCAGGCAGGTGTTTCCCATAACAAAAATAAAATAAAATAAACTGGTGCTGATGTCCCAATTAGTGTTCTCTGTGTAGAAATTGAGCAGATTTTAGAGGATCGTAGCTGTCCCTGCTTTCTTACAAATAGATGGAAATGAGGGTAATGATACTTTTCTGTTTAACATGGGCTTATGGAACTGAGATCTCTGTGAATCACAGCTCTTTTCTCAAAGCATAAGCAGAAGTGTGTACAAATACCAACTGCTCTGTCAAATTTGCAATAGCATAATTCAAGTGAAGTGTTAGCGTAACATTAGGCTTTGGATGGGAAGGGAGTGGAAGCCTGACAGCTCTCTCCTCTTGTTTCTGATTGTGCTTTTGGTCAATGGAATAAGCTTTCTTGCTTAGTATTTTGGAGAGGGATAATAGCTTTCATGTGAACTTGCATGTCCAAATTTGTTCCAGCCCTGCTGTGCAGGGAAGACAGGACCGTTAGAGTTACTACTGAGTTACAACTCTAATGTGTGGTACAGACCCTGGGGTGCTTTTGAACTAGTGTCAAGGTACTGAATGTTTCTCCTGTTTTCTTGCAACAAATCTGTATCCGCTCTTTCCTTGGTAAAGTAGAAGGGCATCTACAAGTTTTGGCTCTTCCACATTTTTACTGGGGAGGTTGGGTATGTGGTTTGCATTCTGTTAATGTGCAATTTTCAGCTGTGTATTCAAATATATACAGTTCTGAAGACATGAAAAAGCCACTGCCGTGTGGCTGTTTTACTGCTGTATCATTCCAGATGCACTCTAGGTCTTCCCTGCTGTTTTCATCCTGGAGTGTGCTGCATATGTTTTCTTGACAGTCCTCTGTGTTCCAGAGTTCTCCTGCCAAGGAGACACTGGAGTAAATTATTCAGCTTCTGGCAAAAACTTGTCATGCTGGCTTGAAGTGGTACTGTAACTTTGCCTAATTAAGAAGGAGATGTGAAATCCTGCTATTGCCATTTACTTGCAAACAAAGGTTGCACCATAAGGGATAATTTCTCAGGTAGATTTTTTTTTGTATTTTTTTCCCTTAAAATAGAAAAAGCCAATGTCCTCATGGTTTTAGTGCTCAGAAGTCTGTTGTCATGAACTTTTGTTTAATAGTGTACAACGAGCCTGCAAGTTTTACAGGTGTGATAGACCTTTAAGAATGAAAGGAAAGATACTATCAGAAAACTATAATCCTGTCAAATTTTGATTTGTAGATGGAAAGAATTTGTAATAGGAAAACTGCATGTCCCTAAGAGAAAGAGTGTCTGAGGTATTTGATTATAACTGTATATAAGTTACTCAAGTTCAATTATTTTCTGTGCAGAAGATACAAATGGATATTTAACACTAATTAAAAGGATGAGAGTCTAATTTGCTACTCAAGATGTGGTTTCATGCTTTGTTTTGTCATCTTGGGCAGCGTTTAATACGTTCATTGTAGTTACTGCAAAATAATGCAAAGGCAGAAATGTTGAACTTTCTTACACTACTTATTGGTCTTTTATCTTGAGCGTTTTATTTTTTAATAAGTTTGAAGAGATGTAAGCTATGCCAAGTTCTGATTATACTTTACTGTGTGCTAGTGATGGTATTTTATCATGACGTATTTTTATGCCACTTGCGTTGGAGTGCTCCCATGTTTCTTCATTGTTGAAGCTGTTTTACAGAGGAGGACTTTATATCTTCTTTAACATTCATATAGTTTGCAGCTCCTATTGCAAAGCTGTTTTTCAAAACACTGATGTATTTAAAATATTCTGCTTTGAAGTTTAATTTCCAGTGTCCCCTTCATCCAACAGATTTTTGCTTAAAAAAGAATGCAAAATGGCATTAAAATGAGTCTTTGTGTTTAGCAGAATCTTGTGGCTTATTAGCAGTACATGTGGGCCTTATTTTGTCTGTTGAAGACATTTTGGTTTATTTGCCTTGCTTGTCAGCAGAGTAAAATACGAACTTTCTCTAAGGTCAGAAAGAGAAGTTGGAGCAAAACAAGGCAGGAGACAGAAAGGAGAAAGTTGAACTGAGAAGGACAGCATGCACCTGTTCCACAGCATTTGTTGGTTGTTATACCACAGCACATTTTTGGCCTCGTGATTCCAAGATGATACACCAGATCGTGTCAATAACTGAGCATATGATGAAGCAGAGAAACACGAGGTTATGTCGCTGTTCTCAGTCCAGTAGTATGTTATGTGTAGCTCTGCAGATAATTCTCAGTGGCAGCAGAGCTAGTCTGCCAGTGCGTTGGCTGGTGTGGGAATCAGATTGTCCAGTGCAGACTGTAAGTGTGCCGTAATGGTCAAGATGACAAATACTGCTTCCTCAGAGACTGTCAGACTGACCTGTAGAGTGCCCAGGCTTGTCCATATCGCTATTTACACTTTTATTAACTTGAAAATATAGGTAATCAAAATCCACAACAAAGATAGTTGGAATAAAGCAGGTGCCCATCTGTAGAAAAAGGGATCCTGCAATTACACAAGCAGACTGCACTTCTGCATGTCTCCTGACATGCTTTGTGCAATGATCCAGCTGTAGGACTGTGTCTCAGGAGTGGTGTAAACATCATAGAACTGGTTCTGTTAGAAGGCACACTGTGATGACAGCATTCCCCAGAGAAACACCCAGATTTAGGCATTTGTTTCTTGTTAGGGTCTCCTGAATTGCCTAATCCCAAATGCATTCTTAATAGTTCTTGTTTACCTTCCTAAATTACTAACTACCTTCATTTTGAAAATGTTGCAGACAGGAGGATAACTTCTATATTCTCTTAAATGCATGTATTTAAGATCTTAACCAACAGTATGTGAAGCACCTTCATCTTCATGTAGCAAACAAAGCATGTTACATATGTTTACCTGTTAAAGACAGCAGAGCCTATTCAGGAAAGGTCAGGAACAACTGCAAAGAAAATTTGAAGAAATTGGGATGTTTGAAGAGAAGGGACCATAAAAAGCTGTAACACATTTTCAAAATCTACAAAAGGGTGTTACAAAAAAGGAAGAGATGTATGTGCCTTCTCTCCATGACTTGGAGATAAAGGTAAATTGGAGGAAGGCAAATCGAAGTCGCCTATGTTGAATACTGGAGTATGTTACACATGGAAATGCGTGAAGCCTTTGACTTTGGTGGTCTCTAAGAACACATCAGATGTGTCTGACAAGACTGACTATACTTAAGGATTAGCTGTAGTTAATCCTCTTTCAGTTGGAGAGAATGTCTGTTTTCAATGATTCTATTGCAGTTTTCAATAGTTTTCTGCTTTTACAAAATTACAGTTGAAATAACGATTTGTGTATAAGCTTAAGAAAGGCAGTATTTCTAGAATCAGATAATGGAGCTGAGCACCTAAATAACTCATACTGGGAATGATGGTGAAGCCATTCCCCGTACCATTGTGGGAACGGTAGGAAAGTGCACCATCTTGAACACTTGAAAATTGGATCATTTACTACAGCAGTGCAACATAACTCTTCCAAAGGATGTCTGAGCCAGACTGAGGCTGTTGCACAATCCTGTTGTTCGTGCACAGAACTGATGATGCTTGGTCGTGCAGGGCAATAAACATCTGAGGGAGATGCTGATGCTTTTGATCTGTCCGGAAGGAACGTTCTGATAGCAGAAGGATCTGTGTATGTTTCACCCCAATCTTCTTTTAGAGTCAGAAAAGGAAGGTAGACAAAACTGTGTTTTGATACGGATATGAAATATGCCATGAAATATGCCCCAAGTCTTTCTCTGCTGTCCAAATGAAAAAGAAATAGCTGATTTAGTTATGCCCTTTCTCTTGAAACAGTCTGGGAGATGCTGGCCCCTGGTGTTAAAAACAAACAGTTTGTATCCTTTGCTGCTTTATAATTCTCTCCTCTTGTCATATGTCTTGAAGTCTGTCAGCCCAAGAGAAAAACAGTCTCTGCTTTTCACTGTCACTTGGAATTGTTTATTTTGCTCAGATGAATGAGATGTTGAAGGGGTGACATCAGTGTAGTAACGCAGATGCCTACCTTCGTACCAACCAGACTTTCACTAACGCAATTCTGTCCTTTATTGTTCATTTGCAGAATTCTCCAAGTTGACATAGCAGTTCAGGAAATTCTGGTGCAGCAGCCTCACTGTTCAGGCTTATTTTCTTTATGGTCATGTAATTATATCATACTATATATTGCAGAATAAAATACAGGAGCTGGAGGTCTGCATACAAGCACATAAAAGATTGCTATCTAGCTTTTGCATATAAAGACCTAGATCCTTAGCTTTGGTAAATAGACACCAGCAGCTGGTTTTCATCAGTTGATGACTTTGCCTAGTAGCATTAGTCAGCCTAATAGTGAATTCTCTGAGGCTCAATTTTATACATAAATGTCCTATTGATTTAGCCTGCAACAGGGTACACCACGTATAAGCTGAATGAGTATTATCAAATCCAAGTCACTGCTGTAATTAAGGGTGTGGGTAAAAGCTCTCTCCATGAAAAAATGAAAAGTCAATGAAAGTTTTGTTTTGAAAGGAGGGAAATGAACACTTGTGGTAGCGCCTGTTTTCCTGAAATAAATCTTTCCTCCAGCTTAAAACAGTAGTCAAGTATTTTATCCAGAAATTACTATGTGAAATTTCATGCCTGGTGCTTTGCAGATCATACTGCACACTCATGATGTCCCCCCTTCTGGCCCTAAAATTTCTGGATACCTTTTATCATCAGCTTGAATGTTAGTGGGTACAATGCAAAGGAAATGTTCGGGATTCTAGAACATCTTGGCCAGTGACTGAGTTACTATTTTCAGGGTCTGTGATGGATTTTTTTCTTCCTGTATGTATGGAGCAGAGATCTTTTATTTGACGTTTCAAAATGAAACCTTTATGATTCTGAACGGAAAGTTGGCTAAGGCTGAGTAGCAAGCAGTCTTGCAAACTTACTCTTGTTACTGTGGTTATTTTCTGAATCATTAGAAAGCAGCCGTTGTATCATTTAAAATGAAAACCTGGGTGAATGATTTAGGAGTGTGCTGCAGATGACACTTCTCAAGTTGCAGCAGTTTGTGAAGATGCTGCAAATAATCTTGTGATTGACATGCCTGCCCAAGGCACTGCTACTGAGGTGATGATGAGGGGAAGCAGTGTATGTGAGCACCATGTAAAACAAAAGACCTGCAAAATCTTGGGCTGGGTTTTACAAACGTATATTGGAAACAGGCCCAAACTGAAACCCTGAGAGCAGAGACTGCTTGAACATGAGCAGAACCTCTGTTACATGATGGTGTAGCTCTGTGGAGCTCAGTTAAAGTACCTTACAAAACACAACTTCTTGGAAGACTTTTACATCCAAAGGTTTTGCTTATGTTTACTGTGAGGGTGGTGAGGCGCTGGATGGGGCTTTGGGCAACCTGATCTAGTGGGAGGTGTCCCTGCCCATGGTGAGGGGTTGGAAGTAAGTGATCTTTAAGGTTACTTACAACCCAAACCTTTCTGTGATTCTCTGATTCTAAGATTCTACGTTTCCCTGCTGGTTTAAAAATGATTCCACCTCCATGGCTTTATGTGATGTGGAGTGATATCCTAGCAGGCACCTGCCTGAAGGAGAACAGGTTGCCTCACTGAAGTGACTGTGATGTCCTCACTGGCCTCCAGACCCAGCCACTGTCCCTTGCCCTGGGATCCTCCCTTAAAGGAAATTTTGTGGCAGGAACCGAGGGGGGGCTGTGCCCTTGAGAATGAGAGTGCTGTTTGTGAAATTCATTCAGTTCCACATGTGAGCTCTGCAGGGCTGGAACCTGTCTGAACTGAACTTCTCAGAAAACTCTGGTATTGGTGAGATAGACAGTTCTTCATGCTGCCGAGGTTCACTGTCCTTGGGTGAGTCTCGTTACCTGCGCGTCCCTGTGGAGTTCTGTGTCCTAGGAGCTGTAATTGCAAGTTGTCCATGGTGATGCCTAGTGCAGTGGAGGGATTACCAAAACATAAACACAAACCTAACTCTTGGAAAACTTGGTAAAGCATTTTGTTCTTAAATGATCCCTCTTAATAACAAAAACCTGCTACAAGCAGTGTGTCATTCAGGCACTTGCAGGCTCAGTGCCTGCAGTTATCATGAAGTCCTGCTGACTACTGGCCTACTGTAATTCAACCTCACAAACAGAAGAAGAAGCATTATTTCTTAGTGGCGAGCTCAATCTGAAGTTGTATTATACACAGTGATCTAGAAACTAGGAAAAATAGGGTAAGGGTGCCTTTTGCAAATAAATCATTGCATTCAAGTACCTATAGTGCATACAGAACAAACATGAGTGCTTACACTGCATTTTGGCTTCCCTGTATTTCACACTGCTGGGTCAGGTGCCACTGGTACCACTCACAGCAGTAATATGCCCTGCACAGTGCCATGCTGTGCACAGATATTCAGGTTAGCTCTGAGACGGAGAGCAACCTAGAGTTATAGCTGATAACAAGCTGAATGCGTGGTAACATAGCATGTTGTTGTGACTAAAGGAAAGAAAATGTGATGTATAAAGAGCATTAGTGTCTGCAGGAAGAGTTAAATAAAATTTTTGTTTAATGTTTGCTCAGCATTTCAACTCGAGTATAGAGACCAGTGACGGCTGTCATGTGTTGAGGAAGAGGTGGACCAGCTGGAGAGTGTTGAGAGAAAAATGGTAGGATACAGAAAACAATCTCCAAGGAAAGTTGAAAGAACTGGGGTTGTTTAGGCTGAGAAGTATGTGGCAGATACTGTTCACCTGGTTAATAATGGAAGAAGTAGGGAGCCTAACTTTCAGCAAGGAAGATCAGACTGAACCACAGGGAAAGTTTTTCAAATTTTATGGCGAGGGTAACAGTTCGGGGGAGGACATAGTATCGCTGTCACTGGAGGCCCTCAAGAATGGGGATGGTTGGTAAAAGTCTTGCAGAAATAATGTGATTGCATGTCCTCTTGCTTTTACCTGGAAGATGATACATGGAGGATGACCTGATGGAGTTTAGCAAATTATTTTTCTGATTTATTTCTTCTTTTTTTTTTTTTTGGATCGTATATTTTATTTTATTTTATTGTGGCATGCACACGATTTTTGATCTGCACAATTCAGCCTGCTGAGAGACCCAGTGGAACATCTTTATCTCAAAAGATATGGACATGCTGTTCTCTGAAGTTGTTTGCTATCCTAAGTGTGGTTAGTGGTGCTTATTTCAGGAGGTTCAGGTTTGCCAGGTAACATTAGGGTAAAAGGGTACAGTTAGGTATGGATCTGTAACTAGAAACAGAATCACAGAGTGGTTGAGGTTGGAAGGGACCACTGGAGGTCACCTGGTCCAACCCCCTGCTCAGTCAGGGACACCTAGAGCAGGTTGCCCAGGAATACTTCCACATGGCTTTTGAAGATTGAGGAGGGAGACTCCATGACCTGTCAGGGCAACCTGTGCCAGTGCTCTGTCACCCTCACACTGAAGAAGTGTTTCCTGATGTTCAGGGGGAACCTCCTGTATTGCAGTTTGTGCCCACTGCCTCTTGTCCTGTTGCTGGGCGCCACTGAAAGTAGCATGACTGCAACCTCTTTGCACCTTGTCAGCAGGTACCGATATGAGACATCAATGAGATCCCCCTGAGCCTTCTCTTCTCCAGGCTGAACAATCCCAGCTCTCTCAGCCTTTCCTCACAGGAGAGGTGCTCCACTCCCTTCATCATCTTGGTGGCCCTTTGCTGGATTGTCTCCGTTATGTCCATGTCTCTCTTGTACTGGGGAGCCCAGAACTGGACACAGTACTCTACGTGTGGCATCACCAACTCTGAGTAGAGGGGAAGGATCACCTCCTTCGACATGCTGGCAATACTTTGCCTAACATAGCCCAGGATACTGTTGGCCACCTTTGTGGCACACTGCTGACTCATGTTCAACTTGCCGTCCACCAGGACCCCCAGGTCCTTCTCTGCAAATCTGTGTTCCAGCTGGGTGGCCTCTAGCATGTCCTGGTGCCTGGAGTTGTTCCCCCGCAGGTGCAGGACTTTGCACTTCTGTGTTGAACTGCGTGAGGTTCTCATAAGCCCGTTTTTCCAACTTGTCCATGTTCCTCTGGATGGCAGCACAACTCCCTGCTGTATCAGCCACTCCTCTGAGTTTTGTGTCATTTACAAACTTCGAATTCCAGCAAGGACTCACATGTGGCAGGGCATGTCCTATGGGTTTTGATTCTGTTTCAAAATCAGTTCAAGGAAGTTTTATGATGACTTTGTTGCAATTTGGTTTTGGTCTGGTATCCTGGAAGGCTGCCACTACAGGCTGTGAGCAGTTCTTCACTCCTTTGCTTTTCACCAGCTCAGCCGTTACTATTCCTACCACTTGAAAAATAAACTAAGTGGCCCTCCTTGACACAAATCAACTAATTACAGCTCCTTTCACCCAGTCATCTCCAGCCAGAAAAGTCAAAACTCTTGAGTACAGCAGCTTCCCTGTAGACCTACTGTTGAACCCTGTGGCCTTTCATCCTGAGTTGACACTAGCCCTCATTTATCACATGCGCTGTCTGGAGCCGTGTCTCAGAAGCCCATCAGGGCGACAGGACCATCTTCTGTTGAAAAGTCTGCATGTTTGCTCTTTGGATGGTTGTAATCATCTCACATTGTCAGCATTCAGGCTTGGTCGCCCATTAATAACAACCTTTCCAGCTGCACTGAAAGAGAGGGACTTCTGAACAAACACAGTAAGGGAGAGAAGATTAAACAGGTGACAGCCGGTAAAGACAGGAGCGAAGCCAGAGCTATTTATTTCAAATCATTTTATTTTGGGAAGCCAAGATATGTTTGTGGCAGGCGGGAGGGGCCCTAGGCTCAGCTCCATGACTGACCAGACTTGTGGTGCCTTATTGCCTGGGGAAATGTTTTTTTATTTATAAACATGGATGCCTTGCAAGCTTATTTTTACACATTCCTTTCCAGCCATATTCATAGAGAAATGCACAGAAACCCCAGGGAGTTGTACATGCCTGAAAAGACACTATTTGAAATAAGCAATAGTATTCCCAAACACACCTGCAATGACTTCAGTTATGCTGGCATTGCAGGCATTTATTCCAGAGCAGATATGCCTTAGCAGGAAAGGTGTAAACCATGCATGCACCTGCAATGCTAACTCACCTTCTGGTCCACTAAGGAGGAGTTGAGCAGTATAAATTGTGCTCTGTATCCTCCCATGTAAGGGGATGCAGTGGGTTTAAATAGATTATTTTGGAGAAATGGAGCCCCAGCCCCAGGGGCTGACTTGTTCTGCAGCAGTGTAATGGAGCCTTGACCTCTCTACTGCCACAGGACATCACTTTTTGATCCATGTTTAGAAAGAAAATGCACAGTTACGGGGTGCGTAGTCCCAGCAAAACAGGGAAAATGAGGTCAGTGGGATTTTTGGCTGGGAGCCGGAGGGGACTTTATGGTGTTCTTGGGCATTGGTGTTTTGCTCTGTGAGCCTAAAAGGGACGTGTAGCTTCCCTGGGAGCACAGGAACACCACCTGTGTGATAGCCTGGGGCCCACCTCCAGCACAGAGCTCAGGATGTGCTGTCTGTAGTCGTCTTTGATGCATTCATCATTTGTTCATAAAAAAGTACCTTTTTTTTTTTTTTNAGAGCAAACTATTACAGCCTCTTAATTACAAGCAGCTAATGAAGTCAGCCAATCAATCTTCTGCCCCTTGGCCCGCCTTGGCCCCGCCTTTCACTGTTGTACAGTAGAGCCGTTCAAACCTGGAGGTATTGGTCCACAGTATCTCGTGAGCAAGCCAAGGAAGGGCCCAAAACACAGCATTGCCTTCTCATGTTTTGACTGACCCATCTCCCAAACTTTCCCTGCACCACTTCTGAGCCTCTTTATTACCTGGTCCTTACTAATATATCTTCTCTGGCAGGCTGAGATGGAGCTAGTTGAAACCTGGAGCTGGATGCTTTTGATTTCAGCCAGAGTGATGACCAGGCAGCCACATCTCCTGTTTCACTTCCTAAAATAACACGCTTCAGCAGAACTTGCATTGAAGAGACCCGGGCCTTTTCACTGAGGCTGCTTAAGTCCAGATTTCATCCACATGCAGACCTGAGACGGAGGAATCTTTGTTTGCCCGTGTTTGAAATGGAGCTAATGCAACTTTTGTGCACATTCACTGGTGCTCACAGAGAGGTTTGGAGTGCTCAAACAAAAGGTGTGAGTAAATCAGAGTTGTCCCTACTGGTAGTACTAATTAGTGCACTACCCCTTGATGTTAGCAAGTACTAATAGCAAAACGCTAGGCCCTAGCAGTGCCCCTTCTCTCTTACTAGGGTCTTTCTGCCAATGATGGCCTAACAAAAGCGTGTGCAGCAGTAGTAGCCGCAAACAACAAATTACATACGTTAAATGACTTCGTAATCGCACCGGCTGTAGAAGCACAGAAGAGCTTGTGTTGCTCACAGTTTGTGTTTTGCGGCTGCCTTTCTCCCGGGACTCAGGAGCCAGGGAGCATGTGTAGGCTTGGCGTGGGTTCACCCACAGAGGGTGGGTGGTGAGGGGAGGGACCCGACCTGAGCTGCCCATGTGCGGCCTGAATCACGCCCAGGGGCCGCGCAGAGCTGCGCACCCACCCCGGGCAGCCGCACCGTCCGAACAGAGCGCTCCCGACCCGGGGCGTTCCCTGCCAGCGCTGATGGTGCCGAGAAGGGGAAGAGGGGGAGAGTACGGGGCTCTTCTAATAGCTTTCCTTTATTCTTCGAGGCTGCTTTATGGCAGAACTGCTGGCTAAAGAGAAGCCTTCTGACAAGGCCAGCTTGCAGAGGGAAGAGAGGAGACTGCCGGGGTATGGGAGTCCCCAGGACTGCACACCAGGGGCCAGAGCTTTCTGTGTGAGGAAGGGAGAAAACACAAAGCAGAGAGCAACACCCGTAACCCCCTCCTTCCCCACCAGGTCCTCAGCCGGCGCAGAGAGGGAAGGCTGCTGAGGCCAGCCTGGCCGCCTGGGCTCACCAGGAGGGACAGACCCGTGCTGCCCGCCGGGACGCTGCTGTGTCCGCCCGGGCGGCAGGGCCAGCCGCAGCTGCGGGGTTTCGGGCTGTTCTTCCTCTCCCTCCCCGCCACTTCTCGTCCTCAGCCCATGCTCCATCCCCTGGAGCTGAGGCACAACCCGGGGGCTTTATCTGTAGGGGGAAAAATGGCAGTGGGAGCGGGCAGAGGGATGCTAGTGGAAATGAGTTGTGCTGATAAGCCTTCTGACTGTATTTTAGTTTACTGAGGTTCTTAACAAATAATCTTTCTGCAATGCAAACCTGGCTTATCAGGCTGATGCAGATTGTCTGAAATCCTTATCTCCATGGGCCAGTTAGCTGGAGTGATCCCCTTTTCACAATGAATAGAGAATGAAGAGCCGAACACAAGCCCACCCCTCCCTCCTTCCAATCATTTCCATTTACTGGCAGTGAACCGAGTGGCTCTGATCTCCAAACTCATAAATAACACAGGGGCTTCAGAGCTGAGCTGTCCTGTATTTCAAAACAGTTGTTCAGCTGTGCAGGGAGCCTGAGCCTGGAGGGCATGGGGGCAGAGCTGGAGAAGAAGAGGAAGAAGTCACTGGTTTGTCTCAGGCTTTGGAGAACGGTCTATGTTTGAGCTGGCTTTTAATGTTACAGATAGAGTGGTCACCTCACATGCACAGAAGCATCCCTTGCTCCAAGCATTGTCAGGAGCACTCTGGGAACACCTGGTGGAGCAAGCAGATGTTGTTGTTGACTCTGTGTGTCTGTGATCAGCGCTGACATTCTTCCTTCCTGGAGCACTATGAGATGCCCGATGGTTGCACCAAGCCCTAGCCCTTGACTTTCAAAATACACAATGGGCACATATGAAAGGAACAAGACCGAGTGAAGAAGGAGCCCTAATGTTATCCACCAACATGTGCAAGTGACCTCGCCTCTGTTTTGCCTCTTTCCCTTTTGAATGTTTTCATGCTCAAGAGGCAAGGGTGTTGATTCAACATCTGCTGCAAGGGGACCTCACTAGGCTACAGTTGCACAGAGAAATAAAGCTCTGCATGAAACAGGCTTCCCACAGCATGCGGCACTGAGAAATGCTAGCGGGGTTGCTGTCAGTTCCTCTTGGCACTTAGGCAGGTGCCAGTACGAAGAGAGAGTTTAGCAACAGAGATGAACTTCCTCAAAGCAAGGCAGCTTTTGTACCCTGGGATGCAGTTTATCCCCTTGTGTTGATGTTAGTTAGCTGCTACATCCAGGAATGTCAAGTATACCAAAGCATGGAAATGTCTTGGAGATATCTCTACCTGGAGCATGGTGATATCGATACCGTGAGATATATTGTGCACCTCACACGTCATACTGCATCCTACAGGTATAATTGCTGCCCAGTTTTGCACCTGATGCTGGCCAGACCACGTCAGCCAGCAGCCGGGAGGAGTTCCTGCCTCCAGGCAGCCCTAGGGTTTGAACCTGAGTCTCTGTGCAACATGCTGCGAAAGGGTGTCTCACTGCGTCGCAGCTCCTCGAAGAAGACGCCCAGTGGAGATGACTTTGCATGTGCTGTCAGCACCTGCAGCATCTCACCTGTTGGCTGTTTTCCAGGTTTTGCTCTTGAGCCTTTTCCCTCGATGTCAAAAGTGTTTTCCCCTTCTTGCTTTGGAAGAGGAGGATAAATTGTAGAAACAAATGAGCAAGATGACTTCCTGATACTCTGCACTGTTCCTGTTTAACCGTACCACTACGTAGCATTATGCCTTCACACTGCTTTTGATAGGAGTCAGAAAGACACATTGCACTGCAAATCCATTTAGGTGATATCTGTGAATGACAGCTGTCACACTGGTCTTCAGAGACCCCCAGAAAAATACAGCAGCCATGCGTGAATGTGCAAAGCAACACCAGCATCTCCAGACCTAGCTGTGAGGATGGAGAGTGCTTCTGGAAGAAAAGTCTTACAATTAGTCCTGGGTGATTATATCAGAGGAATTCTACTGGTGTTGTGCCTCTTTTCTCTTAGAAACTCCAGCTCTTATTTGCTTGGAAGGCTCAAAAACCTCTTATTGTTGCCTGGCCTTACAGAAGTCCCTCTGTACAACAGAAAAATATCCAAGTTCTTCCTCTTCCCCTGACTTTGACGTGAACGTGTGTGGCAGGGTCCATCTCATGCTACCTGCTATTTTTTCTAATCTGGAGATCTGTATCCCAGCTCCTCGCCATTCTCCAGTTAGCACGTTTCTCAGCTTGGAGTGCCACCCCTTCATCACGGGTGGATGTCTAGGGTGTAGACCTGGTTTTGTTGAAGCCAGCAGCTGAACTCCTCTTGTCCTATCTGGACGTAGACTTCACCCATCTCCCCATCCTGCCGGCAGAGCTCACCTCAGCCCAGTCAATGCTGTTACACGTTGCTGAGTTTTGTAGTATGTCCAAAGGGCTACAGCGTTCGCCTTGACCTGTCCTGGGGGTTTCTTTAGCCTGCCTGCTGAGTCTGAACTGTTCTCCTGCACGGGAAGCCTTGGCCTGTGCTTGTGGGTGAGCTGCTCTGCAGGCTTATTCCTTCTCTCCTAAGCGCATAGGTGTGTTGGTCTTCTGGGTCCTGCTGCCCAGTTGCCACCTTGCCAAGCTGCTGGACCGTGTGGCAGCTGGTAGGCAATAAAAAGACAACATGGTGTAAGGCTTCGCAAGCTCTGAGCATCCTCGTCCCCATATCACTGCATTTTTCCTGGGTGGAGGATGTGGGCTACAGCCTGCGAAGCTGTCTGGTGATGTTAAGGCAGGATAGGGCCCTGTGTGCTCCTGGCCAAGCTGGGTGAGCACAGCGGAAACCGTACACTTGGTTCGTGCATGCAGAGGACCCTTTCTGCTCAATGCCTTTCTGTGGCGGGTCTGGATGGGCCCTGCTGAACTACCCATGCAGAAACACGGAAGACACAGAAAAGCTGGCCATTTTCAAAGGTGATGGCTGCTTCTGGTAATGCCGACTGCCTCAGCTTCCACTTCAGCTTCCTCAGAGCTAATGCAGACAGATCAATTAGAGGCTGCACGCCAGAAGCTGTGGCTCCTCAACCCTCCCCCAGACAACAATAAAAATATGCCCTCTCTTTTCTCCTTCCTTGAAGACCCCAGGAGAGAATTAACTGGTGCTGCAGGTGCAGTCGTCCTGCAGGGTGGTGAGAGCAATGAATAGTAAGGTTTTTAGCTCAAGCACACTAAGGCTGTTCGGCAGCCATTGGATAATCCTCTGTTAATCAGATTATGTAAATTCCTACTTCAGCATCCCTATCCCATCTCTATCCCTGCTCTCCAAGCTGGAAATAAAAGGCACTCTAAAAAGGAACATTTAAACTGCAAAAAGGCAGTGCTACTGAAAGGGGTGGGCAGAGGCTGCCGAGACGAAGAGCAGCGGAGCAGAGCTTTGTTTCTGTGCAGGGGGGCAATCCTGCTCAGCAAAGCACCGGAGACACCAGTAAACCAAGGGTCAGGAGCAGGCTCTGCCGTGTGTTAGCCGTGTCTCAGTACCCGGCTGAGGAGGGCAATGCCGCAGCGTTCCTGGAGGTCTGGGCTTTGCCCAGGATGTTGCTTTTGGTGCACTGCAAGAGCATCTGTGACCTCCTCAGAGCAAAGTGGCTTGCTTCCCTTTCTCTTGCATTCATGATGTGTTACAAGGTCATTCCCTCATACTGTAAAGCCCAGCGCTCCAAATCAGTTTTTGGTGAGAAGTGCTGTCAGCAGTCTGGGCTTAGTCACTGAGCACAGTGACCAAACTGAGTTGAGGGACATTATCAAAAATGGCCATTGAAGCTGTGTCCACAAAGCCTGGACATGCAGGTACTGTATCACCTAAACCTGCATCAGTGCTTACTGCGTGGAAGGTAACCACATCCTCTGGCTCTGGGCTTCATATGAGATGACGTCTTCCTGAAACACTTGTCAGGAGCCTGGGCAATCATAACAGCATCTCACACAAGTCATACTGAGCACCAGCACTGAAAACGTGGCTTGTGGTCCTTGCTTGGTCCTTGAGGCTGTCACGTTTTCATCCAGGTAGGAGTGCTGTTTTTTTTTTTTGCAAACTGGAGTGGAAAGCTGAGGAAGGCAGTAGATGTCAGTGACAAGTAGGACAGAGGAGCTGAGAGCTAATTTATGCTTTGTGTGGCCACTGAAATCTACCCAGAAAGCTGAGCTGACCAGCATTTGCTGTATCATACTCCTGGCTGAAAGCAATTCCTTTTGTTTGTGACAAAGATGGAGGCTGTCTCTCCCATGGCAGATAACAACACACTAGAAATGAACTTTTCCACCCCAGAGTTTTCCACTAGATTTTCAGTACTGATAGATGACCAGGAGAATTTGCTCCCCAGTACCTCTCTCCCTGCTGTTGAACTCACATCCTGATACTGACATCTCATTCACAGAGGGTAGCAAAGCTGCCTGAAGGGCTTTCAAAAATATTTCACGTAGAGCATTTGGACTCTGCTGGTTTAAAGGGCCAGGCTAGTCACAGGGCATGCCTAGGTTTCACAGGACAAGGTGGCATAGTTGGGTGACAACAACTAGTCTGTACACGAAGGACTTTACTGGTGTTAATGGAGATGCTTCCTTGTGCTGTGAGGCAAGAGGCTGGGATACAGGGATGCTACTGATGGTCCGGTGGGGAATGGACTTCTTGGTCCAAACTGCAAGGAGCTTCTGGTTGGCCTTGCAAAATCATTTTGAAAACGCAGCTGGTCGGATATGCAGATTGCACAGTTCTTACCCTGAGGAAGTTTGTCAATAATCTGTCTTCTCCACAGAAAGCAGAGAGAGGTATAGCACAGTCATATTGCAGATCAGCAGAACTAAAAGAGTAAGGAATGATTTCTGTGTGCTGCAGACCACGGCTGTTCCACAGCAGATGGTGAGAGTACATCAGTTTACTCCAGCCAAGCACCTCAGATATAGAGATGTATTTAAAAACAATTGAAACAAAGCAATTGAAAGTGGAACTTGAAAAAAATTGTACCATCTCTCCTTCATCAAGACAGCAATATGGGTACACATTCATAACTGACAAAAAAAAAAAAAAAATAGGATGGCAAATCTTTAAAAGTAAAGGAAGAAAGCTGCATTTGTGAGTCAGAATAGTGAGCATGTCTGGGTTTTCCGTGCAAAATGGACTGCAACATCATAACGCACTTCTGAGAGGCCAGATTTGTTGCACTTTCCCTTTGCAAACACATGCACCGCTGGTCCAGCAGGAAGCAATCTCAAGAACCAGTTTTAGGACCACTCCTTTGAGGATTTCAACCTCAGCCATTCCCAAGCAGCAACCTGCACTAAGAAGGAATTTTAGGGAGCAAATTCTCTTGTTGCTTGCAAGAGCAAGAGCTTCCCTCAAAGAGCAAGACACACAGTTTCAAAGACTTGAAGGAAGGGAACTTGCTAGATGGTACAAAAGCCTGGAGACTCTGGGGGCTCCCAGCACGCCAAAGGCCTGTGGCTGGGCATTGAGTGTTTTGCTTGAAATTACTGGAAATTAAACCTCTTGGTCCCAACTTTTTGTCATTAGCTAAAAGACTGTTGCAGAAGACACATCCACTTTTATGGCAGAGACTGTTCAGGGCTTAAAATGTAGCCAGGAAGCTTTTCCTACGTTCAGCTCCTTGTTCCTTCAAATCCTCCCTTTGCGTAATGCTTACGTGGTGGTTTCGTTGCTGCACACAACTTGGTTGAGCTCAGCATTGTGTATCAGTGGAAATGGCAGCTGATGATTCTCTGAGATGAATGTCTTGTTTTTCTCATTTTTAGGTGATTTCCAAAGAACTTTCAATGTCTAAGTACTTCCGTGTCAATGGGAAAATGAGCTGCTTGCCTCTTTCCTCTTGCTGCCAGTGCATGGTTTAGAGAAACATTAGGTTTTCAGTCTCTTTCTTCTGTGGCTAAACATTTTCTTCAATGCTATCAGCAAGTTTCAGCACTAAAAAGGAAAAGATTTTTGGCTTCTGGAATTAAGCTGAAAAGTGCGGCCAGAATTTAAATCACCCCCTGATGTGAGTGTTTTGTTAACACTAATAAGAGATTCAAAAGGTTACAAAAAGCTTTCGATGATGGAAGTTTAATATTTCAGCAGTCTGCATGCAGCTGCAGTTTTGAACCCCAAGCAGACTCCTCCAGCTCACTATATTCAAAATCTATTATCTAAATTTCAGTTTTGAAGGGCAGAAGCCCAGATGTATATAATTGCTTCTTATTGTTCCCGTCTGTAAAATGTGGCTCTGAACTCACAGTGATAATGTTGGTGTGTGTTTCCAGCCTCTTGCTGTCCTTTTTCCGTCCATCACTTTCTGTGTGCTGCTTTCATCAGACTGAAAGAGTCCCTCTACGAGGGGGAAAAGTAATTTGAACCCAGGCCCACCTCCTAACATCCCTGCCCATACTCAGGCAGGATTCTCTTTGATTTGCTGTTCTGCAACAAAAGTTTTGCCAAGGAGAGACAGTGTTTGAGGTCTAGCTCAGTGCGAAACAAACCTTCCCCCCCACACCCCACCCCCATACAACCATTACTGTGCACAGGAGCTGCTTCTGTTGGCCTCAGAAGCTGTGTAACGACAGGACAAAGCCTTTTGCTCCTGCTTGTGTACTGCACAGTCTCGTATACCAGAAACAGATTTTCTTCTTTTTAGGAAGGATAACTAGGGTTACTCCCCTAGGATGTTTCAGGGGCTAGAATTTAAATGCTAGCACACCAAATTTCAAAAAGGGGCATGAGAAGCCTGGACATGAGGATGTTTGCAGTCATCCACATGCTTTTGACTTCCTTAAAGTGGCCAACTCTCCCATCTTCTGCTTAGCAGAGCCATAGGTGTCCATGCTGTAGCATAAATGAGGGACAATGCAGGCAGGTTGTTGCTTCACCCAGGTCTGCCAGGTACTGGTACCAGTGTGCCAGGGCTGATGAGCTGAGCAAAGTGTGGGCTGGGACTACTTTTTCTTTCCTTTGCCTGCTTTAGCTTCATTAAACTAATTAGGGAGCGGTGATAGGAAGAACGTGCACATGCCTGGCATGGTGAGTCTGTGCTTTGGTGAGGGCTCGCCAGCACTGCTGCCGTAAAACAGCAGTTTCTGTGCCTGCACATGCAGCAGCTGGATGTTCCCTGCTCCCGCACATGCAGTGCTCCCCACCCTCCTCTCCTCATCAGTACTGCAGGGGCACTGGGACTCCACTCTCAGAGAAATGTCTGAGGAGCAAAACCGTGGCCATCGTGCACGCAAACATACTAATATCAAGTGCAGCCTCGAGAAAGAATGCAAGTTGCAAAAAATCCTGTTTCCCCTTGACTTTTCATGAAGTGATTATGGGTGGCCGCTTAAAAGCCAGACCCATTGCAGTTAAGAGTTGCCCCATACTCCAAGGAAACTTTCGGGATGGATCCTTGCAGAAATCTTTGTGAGGAAGAGCATGCCCAGGGCACAATATTGCTTTCACTGCTTTCACTGCTCTTGTTGCCCTCTCCCTGCCCATCAGCTGTCCCAGCATCCTGGCCCCGGCTGAGGGCAGACCCTGGTGCCGCCACAGCACTGCGGACACCATGGATGCTCAGCAGAGGCAGCAGGGGCTTGCCTGGATCTCGGGGCTTGCAGAAGAGGAAGGCTGGTCTGTGAACCCCGCTCAGAGGGATGAACCTGGCTCTGGAGAGGGCATGGGTGAAACCCTTGTCTGACAGCAACAGCAGCAGGATCCAGCTCTCTTGCACGAACTCGTGAATGAGGACAAATAGCAGCCCATCCTGCTCATCTCCCTGCAAGGTCAGATGCTTTCCTGTCTCTGTATTTTCTGCTGCTTCATCTGGCCAGGTTTTGAAAGTCCTGGGCAGTGGAGTGTCCAAGCATTTTGGGATGAACACTTTCAGTTCCCTCCCGTTCTGGACTGGCCAGCCCCCTTCGCAGCCGAGTGCGTGCGGGCTGGGCCGCCTCAGGCAGGCTGTGGGTAAATTACGGGCTGGGGGAAGCAACATAGAGGACGAGCACTCCGCAACTTTCCAATGTAAATTACATGGAAATTAGGCTTCTGTAAAGCCAGGGGCCCCTCTGGAATAGGGCCTTTAGTTAACATAACACTTGTGCTAAATGAAGCGGTTGACTCAGCTTTCAGGCTGTAGTGCCGCTGTTAATTTACCGTGTGAAAGGGCTGAACCTCCCTCCATCCGAGCCCTGCGGGGGAGGAATTGCCCCACCGAGGACCGAGGCTCTTTCTCCCCAAAGAGCAACCGCATCCTTCCGCCGCCGGACCGTTCCTGTTTATGGGGGGCAGCCCTCTTAACTGAGATATGCAGCGCTTTTAAAAACCAGTGCGGCAGAAAGCGTGAGCCCTATCCCGCCAGCTTGCTCCTCTGGGTGAGGTGGTGTGGGTGGGAGCTGAGCTTCCCTGGGGCTTGGCTGACGAACGCCGTGGAGCGTGCCTAAAGCGGCCTTACCCTGGATGCGGGTGTCCTCCTGCCCTGTGACTGCCACGGGGTGACATGCCGGGGCTCCTCTGTCCCCATCTCGTGCTGCCTTATAGCACCTTGCTGCTCCCAGTGCTTAAGCAGGTATCTGGCTCTTACTCTCCCTATTTACTCTGATCTCCACCCAAAGCGAAGTTGCAGCACACAACAGAGAAATGGACGGAGGTCTTATGGGTCCCGAAGGCTTTGTATGTTTGTACTGAGGCTCTGCCCCAGTTGGCTTGTGCCCAGGGCAAGTTTGTGAGTATTTTGCCATAAAGCAAGCTGTTACCCAGGGGGACTGACTGGATGGACCAGTCTGTGTCACAGAAATGGGGATGTGCACTACGGGGAAGGTGACTGTGATGTCTGGAGGTCACCTCAAACATCCAGTGATATTTGAAGGTCTGAGGTGACCTCTAAATATCTCCAAATCCTCTGAACCTCTCTCTGGAGGCCTGTGCTTGACTGCAAAGGAGCCCGGGGTTTGTCAGGCCTCCACAGCAGCTCCTCTGCTGGGTCCCTAAGCTGAGGGACCACTGTGCACACAAGGGTTGTTCCGCAATGCCTTCTTCCATGCAGGGGCAGTCTGTTTTTTGTTTCTAGCAGTCAGATGTGAGATTGCTTGGCTGCTGTCCCTGAGACGAGAGGACATTTTGGGGCCACCCCAGCAGAGGAGAAAGAAGTCTCTGTTTGACAGACCCTGCATCCCAGCCACAAGGGTACAGTTCACCTTTTTTAATTCAAAACATGAATTAAACCCAGCCTTCTTGCACTGCATGGGCCCCACGGTGAAGCGCAAGCTGGCAGATGCGTGAGCTCATACCTGCAGCTTCCTCTTGTCGCTCGGACAGGGGCAGGGGCCAGCGCGGGTCTTGGGGCAGCGCTGGGTGGCAGCAGCTCTAGCTGTCCTCCAGGCTGCAGGAGGTGCTAGCAGGGGCTCCACGTGGAAGCGAGCTTTTCCCCAGCAGGTAGTGCAGGGTCGACTTGCCTGCACGTGGTTGCGCACGCAGCACCACGGCACTGTCAGAGCAGAGAGGGCATCCTCTGCTTAGGGACACAACAAACCCATCAGCCTGTTTCTGAACATGGCCTGGTGTTAAAGCTTGCTTTTGAACGAACGCTGGATCTCTGCCTCCAGAAACATTTACAAGCTCAGAGCTGACTAAATAAACAAAAACAGAACAAAACAAAGAGAGAGAGAGAGAGAAGAGAAAATTTTGATTCTTGCCACAAGCAGTTTCCATCTTTTCCTGCAAAGTGCATCCAACCCAGCCAGAGTCGCGCCCAGACTAGTAAGCATGGTCTCAGCTACTGCCCCATCCCTCCCTCCAGGCACGGGCAGAGTGGTGGTGAGATGAGAAAAGGCAGGACAGAGAGAATCTCCCGGGAGATGCAAAACAAGCTCCTGGATTGCTAGGACTAGTGGTGACACGCGCCAGACAAAGGACCTGCTATTCTATAAATAAGGCAGCCAGGACCAGCACCAGGCTGACTCCATCCAGCGAGAGCAAACTCTGCAGCCAGGCACGGCGAGAGCTGCCAGGGAAGGGAAAAAAGAGGCATCCAATTTTGCTGTCCCTTCACCCTCTGACCAGGTTTGAAGAGCTGCAAGCATCTGCAACCAGAAATGTAAGTGACAACTTACTCATCTCTGTGCAAAATTGCCTCCCGTCTCCTGGGCTTACCTTGCAACTTTCTTAGGAATGCCAAAGTTTGCTTTCTGAGGCACATGGTAGAGAATATCTTTCAGGGAAGGAATTTCTGCAATAACCTTTTACCATCCCCTAGATTTTTATTTATTATCATGGCACCTCGGAATCTTGTCATCGAAAAGCTTAGAGTAAAGCGTCTTATCTGACAGACAGAGTAGTTATGGAAACGGCCACTTATAGGTGACTGCGTTTTGCCCTACTTCTGTGCCTGGACTTTTCCAACTCTTAGAGTCCACTCAGTGAATCAAAACTCATGCCAGGATAAATTATTTTTTAGTTTTACTACTTTGGAAAGAAATGTTGATGTTTAGATGTGGAGCAAACAAATGCAATTTTAAAATCACTGTTCCTAGTATTCCTAGATTTTCTTACATTATGACTTTGTAATTACACACTAGGCAAACTCTCCTACACCACTGTGAAGTGCTGTAAATCAGTTATTGCACTGTTGTAAAATGATTACACAGAGCACCACAGGCTCTCTGAATTTAAAAATAGAACTTAAATGAATATTCCAGTGTTTGATATTTGAAACAAATTATTTGCAAAAGCATAGAAAAACATACATTTGCCAGACTTTATTGCATGATTATAAACTAGAATGTGTGGAAATCCTATGAACATGTCAACAAATAAGGATGCAAAGAAAGAGCTTTAAGCTCCAAACCTCACAGATTTAAAAATATCCCCACTACTTTACTGGACATCTGCCTTACAACTGGTGTGTCTGTAAAATACACAAACATGTGAATTTCACCCAGTTCAATGGTTCACTTAGCAGGAAAAGCTTAATGATTTTATTCAAGTTCAGCAGGTAAATATTAATAACTCCCAGACTTTAAAAAAAAAAATTGAAACCACCTAGTCTGGAACAGGTTCATATTTTCAGGGCTAATCTACTACATAAAGCTGTATTTACCTGAGAAAGTGAATAAATAATAAAAGCATTTTTTCTGAAGTAGCTGTCTCTATTTTTCCTGATTTCCATGTAACAGTATAGGACGATGCATGGTTTTTAGAACCTTTCTCCACTGTGTGTCTCTATATTGTTTCACAAAAAATAGCTAAAATAAATGCAGCTTGTTTTTACAGCCTGTTTACACAAATTATTAGAGTAGTCGTGGTATGAGCGGCTGATTCAAGAGATTAGGAACTCACAGAGCCAGCAAGCTAGGTGGGTGGCTTGGGGACAAAACACAGGTGCCCGAGAGAGTGTGGCTGTGGCCATGCTGACCTTTCTATCAGGCATAGTCCCATGAGATTAGCAGCATGACACCTGTGGGAAACCAGGATCACGGTCCTTGTCTCGCGGTGGTTTGTATCGCACCTTTGGAAGTCACGCTTTGCCCTGGTGGGTATGTTTCTCAGCGCTTTTGGGGACCTCTGATCTTGTGCATGGCAGACCTTGTTGATCCCTAGGTGATGCCAGGGTGCTCTGCAGACAGGTTTTAAGTCGCGTTTGGTAGGAAGCAAAGACACTGCACACAAATAACAGGATGCCACCAAACTTACGGTCCTGCTGAAGTCACAGAGAGATATGCTATCAACCTCAGAGCAGACCTGGACAGAATGCAAAAGCAGATATTGTCTTGGGGTCATATCCTAAAATAACATGAGATCTACCTTCCTCGAGGCAAATGTCCCTAACAACTCCTATAACAGAGCAAGCTGCCACAGGCAGGTCTTTGCCGAGCTGAGAGGTGGGCAGCACCTGATCCCCCCTCCTTCTTTATGTGGCGGACCTCCAGCGAGGAGGACAGGGACTTTCCTTCACACGCAGGCTAGGCAGGAAGCTAAAGCAAGTGGAGGTGTTTCTGCCGTGAGCAGGTATGTTACTGCCCCGCAGTGACGGTGCAGAGAGTGGCCCGCAGGAGAGCTTGCTGTAGGGAGCCGGGAGCAGATGTCTGCATGGAGCAGGGCTTTGCACACTGAGTCTGGTAAAGAATGGCTCCTTGAAGAGCTCCTGGAAGACCATCTAGCTGTTCTTCTCTGCGTTAACCCTGAAGCACAGCGATAGTGTACGCATGTGACATTTGGGAAGTGAATTCAACAGAGACTGTTTTTAATGGAAACCCACTGGAACTGTAGGTGAAGCTTTGACTCAAGAGGGACATGTTGGAGATGGGACCAGGAGGACAGAGAAGCTTTATTACAAAATCTCTCCCAGATCTTCCTGAACAGACAGTAACGCTAGTGCAAGTTTATCAAAATAAAGGTTAAAGCTCCTGGCTGAATGTCCCTTTCTCAGCTGCGGTACATAGCAAGTTGTTCTGTCCATGCCAATATACTAGACTTTAATTTAGAAGAACTGTTGCAGACCACGACGTGTTTCTTTTTTTTTTTTTTGCTTTGCTCAAAGCTGTGCTATAAATTGATTTTATTGTAAAGAAGCATAAATAAAAAGCATTGACAAGGGTGCATCCACAGGAAAAAAAATCCCACGTGCACAGGGAGTTAATTCCTGCAAATCTCTTCATCATTTGTGGTAAGGTCTCAACCACAAATTTTGTTCTCTGCCAAACACCTGCTGAGTGACAGCCCATTGCCTTCCAGATCTACCTTTCCCAAGGCAGTAATAGGGAACACTACTTGAAGGTGTCCAGATTAAAAAGTCTGCGGGGGAGGCTGATTTCACCAAAATTTGACTGATTCACCTACAGCAGTGAGCTCACTCCCTCCCCTGCTAGAGATCTACACCCTCTAGGCGGGAAACCAGACTGCAAGGCTAAGCCACCCAGGGGCAGGGCTGGCTGCTGTGAAACTTGCCTTCTGAAACTGCAATAGTTTGGACAAGTATCCTTAAACACGGAGGCTGACTTAAGCCTGCGACCTTTACACGTCTCTTTTGAAGGCTCTGGCGATATCCTCTTTCTAAAGGTTCGAAGAGAAGACGGTGCAGCTGGGAGCGTTCTGTAAATGCTGCCCTTAGACAGGAGAGCTCCCAGAAGCAGAGATTTCACTGTGTGCGTTTTGTCCCAGATTTACAGGAACTAAAAAAGGTAAATCACTCTGTCAGCACTGACTGTTTTTTATGGTGCTTTTGCTGCTCTGCTGTACTTTGTGCCGCAGCACGATTGCCAGCTAACACTCCTGACAGAGGCGTGAGTCAGTGAAAGGAGCTGTTTACTGCTGAAGTAGCTCCTCTTCCCACACCTGACTTAAAACAAAATGAAGCTCACCTACAGGTGTTTGGAGTAGCTCCGTGAGAGCAGGGAGCGAACTGCGCAGACCCAGCACCCACCGACGCCGGGTGAGGCTGGGCCCCCCGAGCTAACCGCTGCACTTGCAGACGCGCACACACACACACACACACAAATGCCTTCCTTTCCAAAAAAATTGCATCTGAGACAGCCTAATGTCAGGCAGGAGGGACACAGAGGTGCCGCAAGGGGAAGGGGTTCGCCTGATGCGAAAGAGGAGCAGAAATGAGGACAGAAGTGCAGCCCTGAGACAGCCAGCCCAGCCTCTGGCTCACCGCGCTGCGCTCTCCGTGCCCCTCTCCAGCAGCGCACCGGCGGGATTTTGGGTCGGCAGCACTCGGGGAGGGGTGCAGTGCCGAGGCACGGGGAGGTGCCAGGGTGCCGAGGAAAGCTGGGAGGGAAGAGCCCGAACCCCGAGGTGTGCTGCTCCTGCTGCAGCCTGCCGAGCTTCCCAAGGGAAGTCCTTCAGACCCCAGCAGACAGAGCGTGGTTCGGCTGCAGACTGTTTAGGAATACTTGTCCTATGGGGAGGACTGAAAAAAAAATCACACGTGCTACTGATAGGCAGTGTAATGTTTTGTGACATCCGTGCTCAATCTTCTCCTCTGCACGGCGCCGAGTCCTGCTCTCCACAGCTGGCATGAAACTGAAGAGGGAAACAATGAGTTTGCTCTTTCTCCTCTTCTCCACCTTGCACTGATGCAAAGTGAACAAAGCACGGCCGCGGGGAGCTCTGTCTGGGCAGTCTCTGCCCCCCGTGGTAGATCACGCTCCCAGGCACCCGCCTGGTGCCAGATCCAGGCACCACCTGCTGCTCCGTTGCCATTTACTCCAGGGCTGAGGGGAGTCCACAAAATCGATGTGTTAAATAACCAGTTTTAGCAGGCACTGGGTTTCCCCCGTGGAGTAACAGCACAGCATTACAGATTTACTAGAAGCACTCCAATTCTTGCTGGCAGCAGGCATCTGCTGTCTGATTAAGATTTGCAGGAGTAGGTCTCCAGTGGCCAGTTTCAACATGGATTTAACTTCAGTGAGGTCAAAGGTATAACTTGAGGGAGGAACTTTCTCATCCAAGATCTTTATTTAATAGCAGCCTGCTAATTATGACTGAGTGCTGGGCTGACGGTGAGTCCCCTGCCAGCCCTCAGACATTAACCGCTGGCTTGGGGGCCATTTGCTGGGGAATGTCCTCGCAGAGATGGTGCTTTGTGCCTGAGGTGGAGCTGCTGCTGCCGGAACCGCCTGAGCGGCTCTTGCACAGAGAGGCTGCGAGAACTGCTGCCACCGAGGGAGAGGTCTTCATCTCTTTTATTGTTGGGTCTTTTGTCTGGTGACGCTTGTGGCTGCGTTAGCCACACTCGGAGATTTTTTCCCCCTATTTTTGTGTGTTTCAAAAGAGTAGGCAGGGGGTGGGAAGAGCTTCGGTTATCCGTTCAGTGGGTGGCAGTGTTTTGTTTTTCTCTTTCTGGCTGTCAGGGCAGATTCACTGCTGGGCTGGGGTTATGGCTTTGCACAATTCTCTTTACACACTGCAGATGTGGATCTTAGCTCATGAAGCTGCACTTACATACTACTTCTGTATTTGTCTTCCTGATCCCAGTTAAATCCTGTCCTCAGTGGCAACGTTTTACCCTTCAGAGTTATTCCACCAGTGACAATGGTGTAACCCTCCAGATCTACATTCCTGAGAGCAGGATTAATCCTCTTGAATTTAGGCTGCTGCCTTCCTGGTTTCCTTTCTCGTCATCTAAATGTGGGGCTGTTAACCTGTGGCTGGTGGAGACAACCAGAAAGCACAGAGTAATCCAAGCGTGCAGCTTAATGCAGTTTGTCAGTGATATGTGCAAACTGGTGATTTCTGCACAGATTTAAAGCGGGCCGGTGGGGTATAAGCTGCGTGCAGCCACTAGCCAGTACAGCACCAGAGAAAGCTAAAGAATGTGCAACATTAGCAAAGATCTGAAGCTGCAAGTAATTTCATATTGAAAGCCAAGCTTGATGAGGAGGGCTGGAGAGAAGGAGGGAAGAGGAGGAAAGGAATGAGACAAAAGGAATGGAAATCAGATCCCTTGTCAGTAAACACGCTGCCTTTTGACTGGAAGGTGCCGTGGTTGCAGGGAATTGGAGGGATGTGTAGGTCATGGTGTGAGGAAAGAGGCTGTGCTGATACATTACAATCAGGCTGCACTGGACCAGGCTCACTCTTCTCTCATGTTTCCAGCAGAACCTCTGAGCACAACAACAGGAAATGTCAAGACACCGGCGGAGTGGGAGAAAGGGGAGAGGGATTTAAGGTGGAGAGATGCGTGGAGGTGGCTTACACCTGCTGGGGCATCCCCCCGTGGAGCTGTCAGCGCAGAAGGGGCACCGGGAGGGGGGAAGCTGTTGTTTGCTGGTCTTGAACAAATGTCAGAAATACAAGCACGCGTTTCTGAAGTGTAAAGCAGGAGCCGGTCTCACAACGGCATCTGTTTGCTGACAAGGCTTGTGACCACAGACATAGTATTGTCCCTTCCAAGTGAAAGAGGAGAGAGACAAAGGCAGCGTGGTGTGAAGGAGCAGGCTGGGGTTATTTTTCCACCAACAATACTGCTAAAAGGACGAGATGACATGTTCACAGTGCCAGGGCTGTGCACTGACTGACCTGCTCTCCTGGAGCGCTGTGCTGGGCACTGTCTGCAGCCGAAGAAAGAGAAGGAACCAACCCTCTATCGGCATTTGTAGCCGATATCTAAACAGGCAGCCAGCGAACCCAGAGCCATGCACCAGAATTACAGCACAGAGACAGAGGGGCCTGGTGAAATACAGTCCACCCGGCCCATCAGAAGGAAAAAGGAAGCCCAGATAACTTCCCCTACTTTATAAAAAATGACTGCCTTTGTACATGGATAAATTTATCCTAAAATAAACAAACAGGAAAGGGGGAAGTGGGAAGGGAAGAGAAGCAGGTGGCACTCTGAATGTCACAGGGATCCAAGCAGCTGCTTAGAAGAATAAAACTGAAATGGCAAAAGTTTTACCTTGGGGAATGGACACACTGCAGTAGACAAGAGAACTGGAGGACAAAGTTAGATGTGGGTACCACTGACTCAGCAGTGTTCTTGCCAGAAAGGTACCTGCTAGCTCTTCCAGGTAGGTGCAAAGTACAAAGTAGATTTGTTTACACAGCACAAACCAAAAGTAATGCACACAGTAGGAAGATAATTAGAAAAATAAAAAAATAAAAAAAGAGAGAGATACAATCCCCATTTGGATCAAGCAGAAGGACTCAATGCAGGTCTACAAAAAATATGAAAAACTCTCAGCCATCTGAGACTAGGGTTTGTTTGCTTTTTAAATGAGCCGCTTATGAAACAAGGACATTCTGGTGAGACAGCTTTATCACACCCTTAAGGCAGAGCAGACAACTGGGCTGTGAGTAATTTCAAACTTCTACCAAAATAGCAGTGTGGTAGCTCTGTAGAAGCTACAGCTGAGAGGAGCCTGGGAGGTATTGGCAGCTTGAGTGTAGCCTTATAGAGCCCACATGTGCGCATCTCTGACTGAGGTCTCTGAATGCAGCCCCAACATGATTTACAACCCTGTAGCTGTGTTTGCCTGGTGATTTGTAATCAGTGCCAGACTGGGATGTGAAAGAGCTGTGACGGGACTTCCCGGTCTGCCGTGCACGTCTTGTCTCCCCACCAGGGAAGCCCCACTGACCTCTGTGTCACAGCGGGGTTGCTTTATTCACCCTGACTTTTGCCATGTACTTTGGTGAACCCAAGTGTCTTCCAGAGCGTGAGGTTTCCTCACATGGCCAAAGGGTCACAGCCGGGCTTTCACCCCGGACTTTCCCCCTTCTGGGGTTGAGGGGTGCTACCTCCCCTGCTCCGAGGCCCTGTGGGGCTGCTGCGTGGGGGAGTTTGCCAGTGAGCATAAAGAGCTGAGGTCTTCGCATGCGTAAGAGGGTAGGTGGAAATATTTGTCCTTTATTCCCTTGGCTGTGGATAGTTTCCCCTGCTCCAACCGCCTGTGTGCCATTGGCATAAAAAGCAGCTTCCGAAATGGAAAAAGTGACCATCTCCCACAGGGCTGTGAGAGAGAAGGGAAGACTCTTTAGAGGGAACTACAATCATCGGATGTTTCTGAGCAGGGGCTCGAGGGCTGTTGGGGACAGACACAGCCTTCCTGGGAAAAGGAAATGGGCAAGGAAAGCAGGGTGGTCTGGCAGGCTACAGATGAGTATACAGTTATCCATCTCAACTGGTCACTGGATTCTTGACAATGGCAATACGAGCAGGGTTAGGTCAACCCCAAAAGCTTTTGATGACCTTTCTGCTAAATGGCATTTAAAACCACCCCTCACACCTTGCACAGCAGTCTCTTGTTGCCAGGTCTGCTTTGGGCAGTGGGTTTCCTTTGCTGCTCAGCTCTGTTAGGCAGCGTGGCCCAGTAATATCTACATGGACATTTTGGCTGGAATGCCTGCACATTTTATAGGGGTCACACGTTCCCTTTGCAGCCTGCAAAGCCCTGCCTGGTAGCACTCATGGCATTCGTGGCTTAGTCTTGGCAGCTCTCAGAGGCTAAAATAGAAGTTGAAATGGATCAAACTGCAGAGCCCCTGCCACCAGCAGTGAGCAGTCGATGTGGGCTGGGCAGGGAACCAGACCATCGCTTCCCTGGAGAAGTCTCCCGAAATAACCATAATCACATGTGTTCATTAGCATCAGCTGTCTGCTCGCTGAAGGCCCATCTGCATCTGGCTTAGCTCCTGCTATGAGTCATGAAGCTTGGGCCAGGTGGGAGCAGCCCCCAGGAAGGTGTGAAATGGGGCTTGGAAAGCATGGATGTGTTCTGCTCTTGTCCGGCCGGCCTGCCTGCCTTCCTTCCTTCCACACAAGCAGTGCACAGATGCCCCTCACGCAGCCTGGTGTAAGGACTAAGGTGGAGGCTAATGGGAGTTCTGCTGCAGAGGAACTCTCAGGAGGCTGGAAAAGCTGGGCTTAGAGCAGTATCAAGGGGCTGTATAAGGAAGTTGAACTCATTTACTGCTTTCTGAAGTCTTTTTTGCGCATCTAATTGCAGTTGCGATGCCTATGCTTGTGGCTGCAAATAGGGACATAACTTAAGGGACTGGAGTGAATCTGTGCTTGCAGGACAAGGACATCACCCAGAGGGGGTAAAAATTAGAAATTCCTAGCACCACCACCAAGAGCTCACAGCTGGCCCAGAGGTTACAGCGTGCCCAGAGAAGCAGCCTGCAGGAAAGTCAGGAGTATCTAGCATTCACTCACCATCTCCTTTGCTTTGCAGCACTGTGGGAATGACAAGAAAGATCTTCACCAACACCAGGGAGCGATGGAGGCAGCAAAATGTCAACAGTGCCTTTGCCAAGCTGAGGAAACTTATTCCCACCCACCCACCAGACAAAAAACTAAGCAAGAATGAGACGCTCCGGTTAGCCATGAGATACATCAACTTCCTCGTCAAGGTCCTGGGAGAGCCAGGCCTGCAGCAGACGGCAGTGGCAGCACGAGGCAGCATCCTGGGGTTCTTCCAGCAAGCCCCATGCTTGCAGAGCACGGAGGAGCTGACTCTGATTGAAAACTGTGGTGTCTCCTCTCCCGGCATGAGCAGCAATATTGCAGAGTGCTGGTCAGAGACTGCATCTCCTTAGCAGACAGTGAGAGATACAGTCTCGGTGTTAGCCTGATAGTCCCACTCTATTTGCAAAATCTGTGGGTTGCTTCTCTATGTACAACAATTATTTATTTATATTTATTACTGTTTTATTTGGGATAAGTTTTTATTTAATAGTAAAGGAATTCCTTGGTCAGCCAACAACCTGAAAGACCAGAGAGAGAACTTTCAGACCCTGGGAACTTGGAAGGACTCACTGCTGTCACAGCAGAGTCCGAGCCAGATGGGCCTTCTGCCCTCATCTCCTCTACCAATCGGGCCACAGAAAATCATCCAGTGGTTCTGGCAGGGAAAGAGATTATTATCCCATGCTATTTTGAGAAAACAGTGCTGAGCTCAAGAAATGCTGACTGTACCACAAAATTTGTCCAAGAAAGACATCACCTTGGTAATGAAAGATTTTGAGGGATGTGATATTTGCCACAGTCACTCACTAGTAGTTCCAGTAGCTGCTTGCTCTCACTGTTGAGCCTGCAGATCTTATTTCCAGCTTAATTTTTATTTGAAAATACAAGTCCTAGCCTTTGAACTTGGCTACATATTTCTCCATCAGACTGGAAGAATCCCTCATGTTTGAGCAAAATGCTATTAAACAAAATTAAACATTAGCTTAAAGCAAAAATGCTGATTTAAAATAAAGGAAGACAGAGTCACAGATGAATTTCAGTGGGTTCAATAAGCACAGTGAAATCTGTAAACCTTGTGCCTAGCAGTGGCAATGTTTATGTGAAGGAAGACGGCTGTCCACACTCCGGCTGCCGTAAAAGCCTATCAAACAGGTTGCTGGGTAAATGTCTTTGTTCTTCAACAGCTGTATCAATGGGAGAGGTCCCGTTTTGAGTGGGAGGTCCCAGGAGAAAGGCCTCAGTGATGCACTGAGAAAACCTTCATGGAAATGCCAGTGAGCGGTGCCCCTTCCCACACAGAGGTGCAGAAGCAGCTGGAGCACGTCTGGGCCTGGCAGAAGTTGCTGGACAGATGTGACTGGTGCACTCTGGTGCCCGCTTGGCACAGGGGGCAACCACCATGCTCTGGGTGTTTAGGTGATAAGCGGGGTGAGAGAGGTTTCATGAGGGTGGCCATTGTTGGCCGTTGAACGCAAATCAATTTAATTTCCTGAATTATAACCCAAGTCAGCAAAGATTTGGTCTGCTCATGAAAGGTATAAAGCTGTCTAGAGTAATAGAAAAAATGACACTGGGTTTAAGTAGATCTGCCTCTTGGTCAGATGCTGTTGCTACTGACACAAGCCTTTTCTATTTCCATGTGGACCAAGGTACACTTCAATGCTTAGGGGAAAAAAAAAATTCAAGACAGGTGAAGAAATGGAGCTCCCATGTGCCAAGACACCCCCCGGAGCTGTTTCTGTTTATTCATGGGACAACGAGCTGCCTTCGGGAAGCGAAGACAGGGCTTGTGCAGGTAATACATACGGCCCTTCTGCATGAAGGATTTTGTCGCCCAAAGCTAAGCTGCCATTTAAAGCCTCACCAAACACCAGGTGTGCTTTTCTTCCCTGCTTCTCAGCATCTTTCAGGGCTGCACCAAAAAAAATCAGGGCTGGTTCCTCATAAGTGCATATTGGGCTATCCAGTGCAATGAAAGACTAAGGTCTGACAGGAACACTGCTCACCCAGCCCATGGTTGGTGCTGTAGGGTGGAGGATTGTCAGCAGAAAACTTTGACCAAAAGAAAAAAAAAATCTGGAAGTATTGATGACTAAGTTATTTTGTTTCTGAATACTGTGAATCTTCAGTTTGTTTATCCCTGCATTTCTGAGCTATCAGGGCTGAGCACTGCACTGGAGAGCAGCTAAGTGGAAACACACTGAGAGACTTTTTGATGGTCTGTGCAATTAGCACTGCCTTCTCCCCACCTCTGCCTGCTTTAATGTCGCTGAATGGAGTCATAGCCTCTTCTGCACAGAGCCTCAAAGGTAATGAGCCAAGTCCTCCTCTTAGCTTTCTGTTTACTTGCTGGGAGTTACAGCAAGATGAATTAGTCCAAGTAAATCAAAGTACTTACTGGTGAGGTGTGGAGGTGCTCTTCGATCCGTCAGCCACTTGCTATCCTGGGAAACTCACGTCGCCATGACTGGTCAAAACATCTTGTGAGCAGAGTTATTGACCAAGCAAGGTGAAAGAAAAGCTGTCAGTTTTGTAACATAACATGCTTGTTCTATTTTCTGTCCTAAAAAGATCTGTTCTTCTTATTGCTTTGGTTCGTATCAACACTTTCTTTGTTCTTCTTTCCATTTAGGAGCTCCATAATCTCATGTTCCACATGTACTTGACTAGATCTGTCTACCAAAGATTTTTTTTGTCAGTTTTTTTCTTTGTGCTTTGTGGATTTCTTATCTGTATGATCATGAACAAACACGGTGCACCTGATCACATTTTGTACTATATGATGTTATTTAACATCTAATATATTTCAAATAAATTATTTAAGAAACAAATCTATCTTTGTGCTTATAAACTAGTCTGAAATTTCGTTTTACATTTGCATACAATTTGGCAGAGGATATCAGAAACATTGTAATGTAATTTCCAGTAGAGAACCATTCTACTATTCAACACTTATGCAAGATTCTTGGTCTTAGGAACAACTTGGAAATATTATCAGATGATGAAGAATGCCAGGAATTCTTTTTTTATTATGACTTCTTACAGTTTTTGGTGGAATTGTATTTCAACTTCCATATGAGGAAGATTTTGACCAGCTCTTGAAAGAGACAGATAAATAAAATTTAATTGTGAAATACTGTTTTGTTTGTCTTCCAGATATTTACAGTTCAAAAGATTTTAACCAACTCTATCTTAAGAAGCAGAAGTAATCCTGAAGAGTTAATGTAGACTCTGATTTGAGTCAATTGCTATCCAGAGATGTTCAAATAGGCACAACCTACCGATTCAGACTGGAGCCCAAGTTCAGATATAAAAACTACTCCAAAGTTCAGGGGAGCTTAGGATGTAAAGCTGCCCTGGCTAGCACCTGGTGGCAACAATCTAATACCCAGCTGAATACAGGCCTGGGAGAGGAAGTAATAGGATGATAGATTAAGAAGTTTTGATGAAAAGACAGAAAATCACTGGGACACAGGGACAATTTCAGCTTCATGCTCAAATGGATGCCTCAGATACCGCTCTGTGGAGAGGGACTCTTTAGCAGGGAATGTAGTGACAGGACAAGGGGTAATGGCTTTAAACTAAAAGAGGGGAGATTTACATTAGATAAAAGGAAGAAAGTGTTTACTCAGAGGGTGGTGAGGCACTGGACCAGATTGCCTGGAGAAGCTGTGGATGCCCCATCCCTGGAGGTGTTCAAGGCCAGGTGGGATGGGGCTTTGGGCAACCTGGTCTAGTGGGAGGTGTCCCTGCCCATGGCAGGGGGGTTGGAACTAAATCGTCTTTAAGGTCCCTTCCAACCCAAACCATTCTGTGATTCTGATTCTATGAAATACCAAGAGAGGCATTTCCATACAATAGGTGCCTGAGAAAGATGTTGTCCTAAGAGATTCTATATAAAAATAATGAAATCAGCAAATACAAGCTTTTAAATATGTATTTATACCTTGCAAGACAATGTCAACTTAGAGAGGATCCTCTGCTTACAGCAGGTGATGCAAAGTTAGTTGGTACGCTCAGCATCATGTGGCAATGCCTCCTCTGGAAGTGGGCATGGTAAAATTACAGTGCTGTGCTGTGAGATAATGGCACCCGTGGTGCGGAGATCTACCACGTCATCTGAAGCTGGCTGAAAATGTCTCTCTTGTTGCAGCAATGGCAAAACCTCACTGTAAATGACAAAAGAGTCTGTAGTTGTAAGGCCCCTGCTGAGTCTCCTAGTAGTCACTAGCAGTGCTAAACAGGGTTGTGTGAGTAGCAACACCCCCCACACCTTTTCTTTTTTTTTTTTTTTTTGGTGGGGAAGAACATGGCTGCCAATACTGCAAGAAAAATCAGGTAAGGTGGTTATCTTCTAGAAGCATTTTTGGTACCTCCTGATAGCAAAAGCTATGACGCAAGGTTAGATGAAAGTTATGTTTCCCTCCAACCCATGGCACACCCTAACCTGCACAAAGGGTGAAGTGTCCTTGCATGACTTTGTGAAGCAGAAATCCCAGTGAGACGTTCCTTTACTTAGAATTTCCATGAAGATCAACAGAAGAATATACCTCCACATGTCAGGTTGAATGAGGATTACTTGCTTTAGGGGCTGGCTGCTAGCAGAGAAGTGCCACTGTTCTGCCATCACAGAACGTAGGGGACCTGATGCCAGGAGAGGTGCAGTGTAAGAGTTACCCATACATCCTTAGGAACAAGCCTGCTGTCCAGACTGCTGTTCATCATGTGGCCTTCCACATTCTTAGTATCTCCTTTGAGGCTACGGATCGTAACTGAAGTGCTCACTGGATATTTGGGTTGGGCAAGGCAAGAAAAATGCTGCAGCTGTGTCTTGCAAGGTTGCTGTGCCTTGTGCATGAATTCTGTTGATGGTCAACCTATGAGCAGAGGAAGGCCAGGTCTGCAGTCAGTGTTTTGGCCTGGGATTCAGTGGATTAAAATCCTTGTTGACACGAAACACACTGCACCTAGCACTGGACATTGCACAGTGAAAATACAGATCTGCATGGTGCTTTTTTTTTTTTCCCCATGAGTATCATCCATGCTTGGGAAAATTTTGTGGTAAGGCATGCATGTGCTCAGCAGCCTTATTAGTTATACTGAGTTTAAATCAGGCAAAAGGATGGTACAATGAACACAGCAGACAGAGACTCACAGGATTCCTGAGCCAGCCAAATTGAATGGAAAAAAGGAGTTGTTTGGGACACTAAGATGCATCCTAGCATCTTGCTCTGAGCAAGAAGTTGAAGCTGCAGCTCCGACATGTTTCAGAGACACACGATTCTGGAACAATTTAGTAATTTATCTTCCCATATCTAACTGTCGCCCGTGAATTTCTTTGCTGCTAGGGAATGATATGCAGTGACCATGGCTAAAGCAGTGTGAGCAGGGCAGATCTGACTTTTGTTCTTTGAAGGCTGGGTGATGAAAGGAGGTGGAGAGAATGGACGACTTAACTACTGACCTGTGGGGCAGGGGTCACTTGGGAGCCAGTCTTAAATCTAAAGGCCATAGACAAAGTGACAGAGTCTAAATCCATCAGTTTTCAGGGATGTAATTGTATTTTTAATACAGCAGGTGCTGAGAGAATCGAAGGGGAGAAGATGGATGGAAGAAGCAGCTCTAACAAGTACATGGGTTACAGAAGGTAGAGATTATCCTGTATCTGGTTGATAGATGTATCTGGTTGGATTTATTCATTATTGTTCTGTCAGTAAGCCACCGGTAGCATTTTCATTGCACTCTGGGTTGGTCCAGGTCTTTTCTGTGAGAAACACAGTCAGCCTCACCCAATTGTATTCTCCCCCAGCCCCCTTGCCATGAGTGTGAACAAATGCACACCCCATCCCTCCACAGTTTGTTTTGCTGCCACAGATTGCAAACCTGACAGTGCACAACTGAGGGTCCTGTGGTATGACTCTGTTTTGGAGCATCTTTTGGAAAAGGAGCCCCCCCCCAGGCAAAAAGGCAGACAAAGAGCAGCCATCCTTTCTGTGGCTACATCTACCCTGCTGTGTCAATGCCACAAAATAGCACCGAGGTGGCTCGGGATGAAGAGCAGGAAGAAGTCAGTGATCCTTGTGGATTTAAACATGGACTGCATTAGGCCTCAGATGAATTTTCTAACTCTTATGTTGGCAAGTAGTTCAGAGAGGTATTCACAAGTACAGGGAAGGAGACGTTTCCTGTGCACCCACCTTACTGTCCCGTTACACTTGGCTGAGGGTACAGTGAACAACAACACTGAATACCTCAGACCTGGGGAAGATCCTTCACAACATTCAAGGTTAGCCATGAAACACCACTGTACTATGCCCAAAAAACCTGCCTATGTTTAACAGCAGTGAACCCAGGATGTAGATCACAGTCTACAATGGGGTTGGTTTACAGCACTGATTTTCTCTTGGTGACTGTATTTGGTAAACCCTTGAGGACAGCAGTGCTCTGTCCTGGAGCTGGGAAAGGATAAGAGCAACCAATATTACATCTTCCTCAAATCACAGCAGAATTGCTGTGTTTGGATATGTAGATGCACAACCAAATAAAATATTATCTACAGAATCCCCAATTAAATTCAAGCTTTAATAGTTTATATGTACCGGAAAGACTTGAAGACTTCAAAGAGAAAACTACAACGGCTAAAAGTACTCAGAGTGGAGGCTATTAGACCTAGCTAACCAGGCACAGAAACTCAGGCCAACTGACTGTAACCCAAAGTGTTTTACTGCCTGTAGGGTAAAAAGTGCTTCAGAAGGAAGTATCTGGCCCTGCTAAGAGATGAGTAACAGCTTCTGTAGTGATCTCTGTGGGTCTGAATGGGAAAAGCCCGTCGCCAGTTGCGAGGATGGCTGCTGGCTCACCAGAGACGTGAGCCTGGCAGGTTGGCTTTGCCAAAAGCACTCAGCACTAGCACAAGCCGCTTGGGTGGGAAACGTTCCTGACGCTTGAAAGGCAACAGAAATAACTCCATGCTGAAGGGAGCCGCCTGTTCTGGGCCCTCCTCCTGAGCTATGCAGCAGACCTTTTCCCTGCATTTTCAGGCAGAGAAGAGTGGCCAGCTGCTGTCTGGCAAACGTGCCCAGCCAACACGTTTGGCAGAGGATAGGCTAGTCTCAGAGGCTGCATTTCTGCATATACACATAGAAGGCAAATGAGTGTTCCCCAGTTTCCAGATTTTGGCACAGAGAGAGAGTCTCATGGTAGGCAACTTCTGCATCCGAAATTTACCTATCAATTTTGAACTGAATAGCTGAGCAGATTAGAAAACATATGTGTATATTTCCCCCTCACCACCTCCTCAAAAAGTTTGTTAAAGTTCACTTAAGGCCACATGCAAACTGAAGAGCACAAATTTTTCCTTCCAAATCTAAATTATTCTTCTTTCAGGTTAAGGGAAAAGGAAAATGACAATAATGAAAAGAAAATATCAGTGGAAGTGAGAGAAAGGGTGTAGGACGATTCTTACATGTCTGGCACATTTGAACGGACACTGCTTTTGTTGTGGGTATGCAGACTTCCTCTCTGTTCCATCTCTATATATCACCTACAGAAAACAAAACACTACCACCTTGTTTCTGCTACATCTAATAAATAAGTCAAATTGTCAGGTAACTCTGAAAGCCCTCAAGTAAAGGCTCCTAATAATTTCAAAAATTTCTGGAGTGGCTCCCAACAGCGGCTGCTGAACCAATACATACAAATATTGATAATATTTTTGAATATCTAAATACATTTTATGTTTCTGTTAACAATATATTTGTTAAATTGATTGCTTACTTCTAAAGGCAAAGAAATAAAAATGTTGGTAAAATAATAAAAATAATAGAAAAGTTTTCTTTGCTTTTTATCACTTTATCATTTAAATACTTCAAGCATTTCTTGACCATGTGTTGTTGAGGTAAATGGAACCAAAGACAGTATTTCTTCTTGAAAACTGCAGGTTTGAATCAGCCACGGGCTTGTCATAAATACTGCCTGAAAGCTTGACTTACCCTGACATTTATGTTTGCTTTTTTCCTGACTCTGAAGTACTGAAAAATTCTAGAGCTGAGGTCGTCAGTAAGATTCTTGATCTTGAGGGCTCAGCTTAAAATATTTTAGGGTTGTCATGACTGCTTTTGGGGGTGCTTTCTGGATAGGGAGCTTTTTCTGGAAGGTATCTGAAGACTTTTACTAAGTCAGTCACCTTCAAGTCGTTTCATCTTTGTTCCTGAATATATAAGGATATAAAGCCCCTAGCTGCATTTAAAACCTGTGGCTATGGATTTGTGTCTTGAGTCCTCTGGGAGGGTTCTTCTGCCAGCAAGGGCAGAAAGTAGTTAATTAGGCAATCAAACAAATTGTTTGCTACTCTTAGCAATGCAAGCCCACCCCAGAAAATGTCTAAGAAACAAAACCAAACAAACAACATCAAAAAACACCCTTCCACTCCCCTAGTCAGGAGGCTTTTTTCATACCATGTCTCTTATCAGTCTCCTGCAGAGACTCTAAAACTCTTATCTTGATGGGCCAGATTATCAAGCTGATCTTCTCTCCATGATGAATAGGAATCAAACAATGTTTTCTACTGTCAGCAAACCACACATTCCCAGTTCAGATAAATCAATTAATAGAATCCTCTCCTCTCCTCTCCTCTCCACTCCTCTCCGCCCCAGCCCTCCTGTCATCTCTTCCCTGTCTCCTTCTCCTGCCCCCAATTAATTCCTATGCTTTAATACCATCTAAGAGTCCTTAGTGAGAAGAGGATCTGCTTGCTATGCAGGTGCAAGTTTTCAGCACCACAGCACAACAGCAATATCACCCCCTTCTGCCCTCCTCAGGGCTTCTCTTTGTGAGCCACTTTTCCTTTTCTTCCTTTTCAGCTCTACAACCCCATGCAGCTAATCTGATTATGCTAATTTGTACTTCATGAACCCAAACACTGTAATGGATCTGTGGAGGGTGAGCTGGGCTGGGGATGAGGGTGGTGAGGACAGAAGAGAGGGTGTGGGAGGGGGGAGCACAGACAATGGATTCAAGTCAGTTAACAAAAAAAGCCGTCTGTATTGTCAGACAAAGCACACTCTGGGTAACCCCTTGCTGCTCTTGACAATTTAGAGTGTTCCAAACCAGCCTGCATTACAGAGCAGAAAAGGGAGCACAGAGAATATACAATGAAGGCGCACAATGGAAAGTCTGTCTCCTGTTGAAAGTTGCTTTTCTTTCTCCTTAACTAATCCTTCTCAGAATCTACTAGTTGAAGTACGGTCCGCAAATTGTTAGTCAGGTGGTAGCTATGGCACTAGACAGCTTCTGACACAACCTCATCTGTCCAACTAGACTGAGGCTGCACTCGAAATTTACTGGATAATGGGCAGTGAGTTTGCAGACACGCACACAGAACTGTAAATACAGAACCCCCTCTGCAGGAGCTGACAAGTGTCCCTGGCCTTGTTTTACCAACATTATTTGCTACAGCTGGAATTGCTCAGGAAACAGTCTTGAGAGGAAACACATAAAAGTCACGGAAAATTTGTTTTCAAGATTAAAGCAACCTTATTGTAGAGTTTAGGCAATCACTGAATTCTTTAGGTTGACAGTGACCTCCCGAGATCATCTGGTCTAACACCCGTGCTCAAGCCATGTCACCCAGAGTAGGTTACTCAGGTTCGTGCCCAGTCAGATTTTGAGTATCTCCACAGACTGAGACTCCACAACCTCTAGGAAACCTGTTCTCATGCTTGAGCACCCTCAGAGTAAAAAATTTTTTCTTGCATTCAGATGGATTTTCAAGTTTTTATTTGTACCCATTGCCTCTTGTCCTGTCTGTGGGCACCACTGAGAAGAGTCTATCTCCTTCTACATTATTGCCTCCCAGCATACATTTGTACACACTGAAAAGATTCCCTTTAGACATCCCTTCACCAGGCCAAACAGTTCCATTTCTCAGCCTCTCCTCCCACAGAAGATGTTCCAGTTCCTTAATCATCTATGAGGCCCTCCAACGGACTCACTCCAGTAGATCGATCTCTCTCTGAAGAGCCTAGAACTGGATGCAACACTCCGGCTGTGGCCTCACCAGTGCTGAGTGGAGGAAGGATCACCTCTCTCTACCCTGGCCGTCGCTCAGGACACTGACACACTGACGTTGCAGCAGCATCAGTGTGAGCTCAGGTTCTCAGGATGGCGTGAGCATGCACAACTCTCTCTTTGCCTCTGCTAACTATATTTGCCACAAACATGAAGTACATTTTGTCTTTCAAACTGGAGACTGTTGGAAGGAGGCATCTCATTTCCACACATAACAAAAGTGATGCCTGTATGTACACACCTACAGTGATGACAAGAGAGAGAAGGGGGCATTACAACACTTCCAGCCAGAGGTGGGCCTGAACTTGGCTGCCCCTAAAACTCTGGTGAACATTGTTTTTTACTAGCCAAAAGAGTATGGGGGAATATTAAGTGTTTCCTTAATGTCTGTGCTCTTTTGTTGTTGTTATTGTTGTTGTTTATTTTTCTTCTGCACTCCTTTCAGGCAGAAATTCAGCATAGTGGTTTCTAAGAAACAGTTCCTGCCTCTGGTGAAGATAAATTATTTGCCACTGGGAGGAAAAAGGGGAAATGGAAGGAAGACTTATGCTCTGTACTCCACCTTAAATAGTATGGCTCCCCCTTCTCATGCAGAGCAGACTATTGGTTCAGTCCTGCAGCCCTAAGCAGAATATTTCAGGACACCATTTTATGAAAGGAAATGGAGGAGGAAAAATGACTATCTTAAAGCTGTCATCTCAGGTTCAGTCTTGGGCTCAGCTGCATTTGCATTATGTTTCAGAGACGTGATTACATTTAGGTTATTTGATAGGGTAGAAAACATTTAGTATCTTGCTAGCATTGCTCCTCTGTATCAGAGATCTCATTTGCTGAATATGTAGTGCATTACAATATATATATATATATATCAGTATTTAACAAAACTAGCTCTAAATAAAACTGCGAGTGGAATGACTAAGCAAAGAAGCAGAAAAAAAATGAGAAAGGCAAGATTAACAGGTTAAGAGCAAATACAAAAAATAAACGTTTTGAAATTACCACATGCTGTTTGGAGCCTCTGTTCATAATACACATAGAAATATCCCTTGTTCTTTTCCCTGGTCAACAGAGAAGTTTATCAGATATAAGCCAAACCAAACAGTATTTTTATAAGCTATGCTACATTGTACATAAATATACCTGATTAAAAAAATAGCTTGATATCTGAAACAAACCATAATCCCAGATCCTATGCTACCCGCAGGCCAGATTTTTGAAGATAACTACTAAAGGTAACAACTAAAATCCGCTGATGTCTAATGAACTTTAAAGACCTGGGCTTTTGCCCTACTAATGCATCTAACACAGAAAAGACAGTGCATATAGCAATACTTCCTGCAAGGGGAATAGAATCGTAGAATCATAGAAGTATTTAGGTTGGATGGTGATCTGTATTGTACAAGGTCTTACTGTATCCTTTCCGTCCCTTGTACAGCAGGTCTTGGGTGAGATCAGACTGCTGAGGATTTGACAAAAGAGAGAAAAAGAGTAAGGAGCATTATCTGGAGAAGATCTTGCTCTGTCACCTTTGTTTTCTCCTAACCTGAGGGATGACCTTGCTGAGACGACTGCTTCTCCTGACTTTTTGTTTATAGAGAGAGTAAGTATAGAGAAAGCAAGCATATTTCTCTTATTGTGTACATATATCGTGTTTAATGCAATGGGCTTTGGCCTCATTTGAAACTCCTGAATAATATTGTGACATATAATACTAACACAGTAACAGTTAAAGTAACAGGAACGTATATGGAATGTGTTGCCAACCATTACTGGCAATAACCTTGAAACCAGCTAGCAGTGACTATTAATAACATGGATTTTTCTGGAAAATTCCCAAGACATTGGCTGAAGTAGGCCCACAACTTTTAGATCCAGAACAGACTATCACATTCTGGAGAACAGAGTCAGACTGGTCAATTAAATATGACAGAAGTGCGGACATTAAAAATATGGAAGGTGAGTTTTTTTTTACTGAGTACACACTCTTGGGAATCATGTATGTAATTAGAAAGAGAGAAGCGGTCATTTCCATTCTACAGTGCATGTTGGAGCTGAACCACAAGTCATTACAATGATCAAAACTGCAACCATGGAACACTATGGGAATAGGGTAATACTGCAGCACTCCGATGTGCTGTTGCCTCAACATACAAGTCTGCTGAAGGTGAGTCAGGACTAGAAGGAAAGCCATCTTTGAACCCTGATCGGAACAACAGAAAGTGACAAAAGGACGACTAAGGAAAATGTTAGACCACTGCTAACTGAAATGGGAGATCTGGTTACACAGGACAGTGATAAGGCTGAGGTACTAAATGCCTTCTTTGCCTCGGTCTTCAGTAGTAAGACTGGCCTTCTGGAATCCCAGGCCCGAGAGACCAGGGCCAAAGGCTGGGGCAGGAAGATGTGCCCCTGGTGAAAGAGGATCAGGTCAGGGAATACTTACGCAAATTGGACATTTTTAAGTCCATGGGCTGTGATGAGATCCACCCATGAGTGCTGAGGGAGATGGCAGGTATCGTTGTGAGGCCACTCAAATAATCCTTAGTCAATCATGGTGACTCAGAGAAGTGACTGAAGACTGGAGGAAAGCAAATGTCACTCCTATCTTCAAGAAGGGCTAGAAGGAGGGCCTTGGAAACTACAGGCTGGTTAGCCTCACCTCAATCCCTCATCACCTGGGAAAGTGATGGAGCAACTAATCCTGGAAACCATTTGCACGCACATGAAGGAGAAGAAAATCACCAGGAGTAGTCAGCATCAGTTCACGATGGGGAAGTCATACTTGGCCAACCTTTTATAATGAAATGACCAGCCTGCTGAATGAGTGGAGAGCAGTGAATATTGCCTTCATGGACTTTGGTAGTGCCTTTGACACTGTACCCTGTACGATCCTCACAGAGAAGCTGTTGATGTATGGGATGGATATGCAGACAGTGAGGTGGATGGAAAACTGGTTGAATGGCCAGTCTCAGCGGGTAGCAATCAGTGGTGCAAAGTCCAGTTGGAGGCCAGTAATAAGCAGAGTACTCCAGAGGTCAATACTGGGTCCAATCTTGTTTAATATCTTCATTAGTGATCTGGACGATGGCATAGAGCACTTTAGCAAACATGGTTATAGAATAAAAAACTTAAAGGAGACAGGAGAAGGTGACCTGATGGAGGAAGAGTGTGGAAGAGAAGGAGAGTAACTGAGCAGTGCAACATGAAGGTGGAAGGCACGCAGAGAAGGTAAGGCCTGAGTGTTCAAATGTTCATTGAAAGCTTGCAAAAGAGTAAGGTTGCAAAGATGGCATGAACAGGCAGACTGTGAATGAGGTTCAGAGAGAAATGGGAGACTGAGATCTGTACTAACCTATGACTAAATGCTGAGAATGGCATGGATGAAACAAGAAAATCAGGAAAACTGGGAATATAACTGTGAAGAGTCATAATGAAAGAAACAAGCAAAGTTGATGAATATATCCTGCTATAGAGAGAGGAAAGAGATGAAAATCTACGAGAAGATCAAAGTAAGAAGCTTGAGGAGGATACGAGACTGCTGGAAAAATGGTGGGGAAATATGAATGAGGCAGAAAACTATGGAGCAGAGGTGGACATGAATTGGAAGAGGACAAAGATAGATAGCAGTGTGGCAGATGACCACAAATCACGAGCAAGGTAGGATGAGAGCAGACAATAGGAATGTCCGTTTTTGTATGTGGCAAAGACTGCTGTTTTAACCTGATTTGATTTTGATGAGTATATTTGAGTTTGAGACATCTTCTAAGAAAGGCAAATAAATTTAATCTAGCAATCCATAGAATAGGATTATTTCTAATTCCCTTGTTTTGGGAAAGAGGGTACAGGTGTATGAGTTTTGAGGCATACTGATATTAAACAAGTCCTCCTCTTTTTTCCCTAAAGCACCATCGTCGAATTCCAGCTCAAGGCCTGTAGAATCCCAGTCATTAAGAAACAAAACTCTAAATAAACATATCCCACATTTAGCAATAACTTCATCAGCACGAAACCAGGACTTGCTTCCATGCTATGTACACAGACCTTCTCTTCAAAAATTAAACTGGCATAATTGCCATATGAAATGAATACAACAAATGAATTGGGTATGACAGCTCTAGTTCAGGTTATCCACCTTTTTTGTAAGATCTAGCGAGTAACAGGTTATTGATGTCATGCTCAGTGGAGATTAAAGATAGGAACATCCATTCACTTTGGAACCAACCTTCTTCATTACTTCTTTCTGTTACTGCCTAGTGTTATGTAGTGGTTTCAGCTTTGACTGGAATGGACTGAGAGCAACTGTATATCCAGGATCAGTTCTGAAATGCAGGAAGGCAACCGTCAAGAACAGCAGACAGGCACGTAACATCTCAAACTTTCACAGCTGTTTCAGAAGTAAAAATGTGGCAACTTCATGAATAGCTGGAAAGTTTTCTGAGGAAAATTCAGAAAATATTTGTATTAATTTATCAGTATCCTGTTGGAAAGGACAATTAATCCTGCCAAAACATACTCTGGCACATGTGGAAGCTGGGTAGCGAACCAGCAAGTGTCTAGAGTAATTTTTTTTTTTTTAAGGTAATGCTAACATTCCTTGAGCAAGAGAGTCTGGTAAGGCTTCTGCTTTGTTTTGATGTTGAGCTTTACACTCATACAACACTGCAGAATTCTAATCAGCCCTTTTTTTTTTTTTAAGGTAATGCTAACATTCCTTGAGCAAGAGAGTCTGGTAAGGCTTCTGCTTTGTTTTGATGTTGAGCTTTACACTCATACAACACTGCAGAATTCTAATCAGCCCTTTTTTTTTTTTTAATATGCACAGCATGCT
>VXAL01009177.1:6628-19402 GCA_013399475.1 Chauna torquata
TCTGCGCTGGTGTGGCCTCACCTTGAGTACTGTGTGCAGTTTTGGGCTCCACAGTACAAAAAGGATGTGAAACTATTGGAGAGTGTCCAGAGAAGGGCTACAAGGATGGTGAAGGGCCTAGAGGGGAAGACATATGAAGACCGGCTGAGGTCACTTGGTTTGTTCAGCCTGGAAAAGAGGAGGCTGAGGGGAGACCTCATCGCGGTCTACAGCTTCCTCACGAGGGGGAGCAGAGGGGCAGATGTTGATCCCTTCTCCCTGGTGACCAGTGATAAGACCCGAGGGAATGGAGTCAAGCTGCGACAGGGGAGGTTCAGATTGGATATCAGGAAAAGGTTCTTCACCGAGAGGGTGGTAGCGCACTGGAACAGGCTCCCCAGGGACGTAGTCACGGCACCAAGCCTGTCGGAGTTCAAGAAGCGTTTAGACCGTACTGTAAATCACATGGTCTGAATTTTTGGGTAGACTTGTGTGGAGGCAGGAGTTGGACTCGATGATCCTTGTGGGTCCCTTCCAACTCGGAATATTCTATGATTCTATGATTCTATGATTCTTATTTAAGGTTTTGAAGGCCCTCGGTTTGATTCTAGTCATCCTAAGTTTCTAGACAATAGCGGGTATTATTGGGGAGAGTGGTAAGAGGAGGACTGATAGTAGGGCAAGGATACCAGTGGGAGTGCTTGATATGTAATTGTTTTATGTGGTTTGAAGAGTTGGGGGGAAGTGTGATTGTTGAGTAGTATGCGAGGTGAAGGTAGAGGAATAGGCCAAGTAACAAGAGTATGGCGATGACTGAAGCTGTTGGGGTTATTTATTCTTTGGTTAGTTCTGTGGCATTTTGGTGAAGGTAGCATGCACAGGCATATCTGTTCTGTCCAGTCTATTGCCAAAGTCCTTTTGCCTGTAATCTGCAGGGCGCTTAGACTATTCCTCTGGACAGGTTCACTGCAGCTGCTTGCTGCCCCCTAGGTAGTTGTAGTGCAATTAGCGTGAAGTGATCAAGTGAGCTATAGACTGAGACCAGGGTGGGAGAGATTTTTTCAGCAACAACAGAGCCTCCCAACCTCTCCCTCACTATCTCTTAGAGATATTCTCCATGGGCACATTGAAGGAGCCTCGGCAATCCCCTTGACCCCAGCAGCTGTACAGGCCTACGGCTCTAGTAGGCTCCCCTGCCCTTGCTCTGGAGCAAGGCAGCAGGGACCCGCTAGGATGTTGCCGGTGCCAGGCCACATAAATACAGGAAGCATTGGTGCCGTAAGTGCCTCACAGGGTCTCCGTATGCCCTACTCTCACCCACGCTGCAGACCTCATTGCTTGAAATGCACCTGAAACCACAGCAGGGCTGTTGACCTACCGCTTTTGCTTTTCCCAGCCCATGGAAATGGTCCAGGGGTGGGACAGCGATGGCATGTCAATGGAAACAAGCAATACTTTTTTAAAGGTTAAGTGAAGAAGGGGACCAAGGGCAGGCAGAGATGGGTTGTAGGCAGGTACAGTGGCCAAGCTGGTTTGGTGACCAGAAATATGCTGAACATCCTCCTCAGATTACAGTACTGCTTTTGGGACTCAGGAAGAGGAAAGGGGTGGTTAAGGGAAAGAAGCTCTTGCAGAAAAGACAGGGCCATCTGTGGTGTACAGTGATGTCCCCTTGCTCCCTGGGAGCAGCCCAGAGCCAACACAGCTCTCACCAGCCCTGCAGCTCACGGACTCGTGGCCATTACCCCTGGAAAGGTGTTTTTGTCAAAGCTCAGCTAGATTTCCTGTCCCAGTATGAACGGCACAGAAGTAGTGTGCTGAGTCCTCCAGATGCAGGTGGTGGAGGAAGAGAGATGCCTCAGACAGGGAATTGTCCCGCGAGGCCGTGGCTCGACCTTCTACTGCTGCCCCGTATGTCTTTGTAGTACCAGACTGGCTGCTGATATAGGACACCCACTCAAGACTGCCACCGGCTGCCTGACGGTACCACAGAACAGCATAAGTTCCGAAGCTGAAGCCGGATCCCTTGCAGGAGAGGACCACAGAGCCCCCAGGTGCTTGCAGACCTCCACCAGCCTCCACCAGCCTCCACTGTGCCCACACCCCTGCGGAAGGAGAGCACAGGGAACTGGGCAGTGTGTGCCCACAGATGGAGAATGTTCACCAGGTGCCCCAGTGCCCCCAGTCCGGCACAGCCTGAGCCACCAACCCCCCGTTCCCGCCAAAGCCTCTGGCCAGGGGCACTGCCTCTGCTGCCCTACTCATGGCTCAGCTAGAGCTGCTCCCAAAGCCTCCCCAACAGCCTCCATCTCCCAGCCACACCAGCTGCTCCCTGACGGCAAAGGCGAGCACCAGGCCCCAGCACGACCGGCGAGGCAGGCCCAGGCCCAGCCCCGGCCTCGTTGCCCTCCCTGCCCGCCCCTCACCTGCCGGTCCCAAGGCCAACGCCAAGGCCAGCAGCCACGGCACCAGCCCGGCCGCCATCGTGCCCTGCCGCGCCCGGCGGGAGACGGCCAGCAACAGAGCGGGACCGTGCGCGGGCCGCTCCTGCCCACACCACCAACACGGGCCCTCGCCGGGGCAGTGCCCACCGCTCGGCCCGGCCCTGCCCTGCCCCGCGNGTGGGCAGAGGCGGAGCGCGGCGCCCCGGCAGCCAGAGGCTGCTGGCCCTGGGCTTCCTGCGCGGCACCGGCGCTGCTTCGGCACTCAGCACCGCGCAGCCTTGCAGAAGGGGTACCCGACAGTGCCGAGGCGGGGCCGTTGGGAAAAGTTGCTCGGCTGCTCGCTGACTGCAGTGCCTACGAGAGCAGGCAGGGGCTGGGGGCTGTGGGGAATCTGCTTCTGCTGCCCCAGACATTAGGGTTGTTTAGGAGCAAAGTGGGGATGTAGAGTGTACTCCTCAGTCAGCAGCAGGTTTGGCCCTCTATCCCATAGTTCCCCCTGTGCTGCACTCTTACCTCCCTGCAGCCTTCTTCCCACTCTGTTCATCAGCACAAGTAACATGGCCGGGTATCCAAAAGCCTTTCTGCACCTCTCTGCGCTCTCATACCTGGAAGGAAGATGGAGGTCTGCAATTCGCGCTTTTGCAGCAAGGTTGGAGTTATCATGGAAATGGCAATGACACTGGCAGGAGGTTTTGTCAGAGCTCAGCCAAGCACTCTTTACCTGCGGGAATGGTCCAGGAGTCATAAGCTGAGGCCTTGGATGCCGGCACAGAGGTGCTGAGATGCTTCAGCCTGGTTATTGCCTCCAGCTATCATTGCTCCACTTGCTCCCTCACTTCAGTCTTTTTAGCAAATGAACAAGGAATCAAACCTGATGTAGATACCCACTTGCCCACCTTGAAACTGAAGCTAAATTTGTGGCACAGAGTATCCAGGTGCTTGCAGTCCTCTGTGGCTTCCACTAGCTCTACACCAGCCCACGTCCCTGTGCGTGGAAAACAGGGCTGTGCCACACAGGTTAAGGGCAAAGACATGGGGGCAACTCCTCTAACCTCTGTACTGTGTCCTGCTGGGCTGAACAGGGGGAAGTCACATCAAGGTGACATGGATGTTGGGCTGACACAGAGTCCTGGGAAGGGGAGCACCACAACACCTCATTACGGGCAAAAGGCCACACGTGTACATACACAATCCCAGTGTAGTTGACATGTGGCTGTTCTCACCCATGAGTGCTGCTGCAAAGGTGAAGACAAGAAGAAGAGAGTTCTGCTTGTCTGATAGATATAAATTATGGTGCCACAGGAGACTTGGACATTGTTTGTTGTGTGTCAACGTGGAAAGTCCCATGCTCCCAGTGCCACAATATGATCTGCCACGTGCTTGAGTCCCAGGCCAAGTGCTACCCCTCACAGAGAGGCAATGGGGAGTAGCATGGCTCCAGCCCAGCGCCATACTGCCATACAGCGTGGGAGAAAAGGGGAAATGTGGGAGAAAAGGGGAAATGTGGGAGGGGGTCAGCACAAGGGACATCCCTTTTCCTGATATCATGACCTAAATGGTTACTCAGGCTGTGGGTATATAGAAATGGATCAATAAAGAAAATCAATCTCAGAAAAGATTGACCCCCAGAAATGGGCCCAGGAGCAGGACCAAATAAATAACAGTCTCACTTCGAAGATGAGCCACGTCATGGAGTTTGGAATCGAACCAGCGAGGGTTCGATTTCTTTAGGAAATCCTGTAGGAAAATTTTGTGCAACATGGGAAGTTCTCAGAGAGATAAGCTCCCTTTTGGATAGCAAATAAGTCATTCTTACATCACAGAGATATAAGAGGGTGCAGGACATCACCTCTTAGAGCAGCCAATAGGTGCTTCTAATTTCTATTTTCCATCCAAGACAACCAATACATGATGATGTTTCCTATTCTCTCAGACAAAAAAAAAAAAAAATTCCTTTCAGGTAAAACAGCCAATAGCAGTTGCCAGTTCCTACTTTCTCAGGATGTTTTCCCCTTTTTCCAGACTATTTTCACCTTTTCAGATGATAAGTTTCTGTTACGGGTCCCTGTTTTTGCCCTCATTGAGGGTATCTTCAGGATGTCTCCGGTTTATAGGTATACAGTTGTACTTCAAAGACGCTAGCTGTGCTGCTTCTCAAGGATGCTTCTGGTTCACAGGTCTAGTTCCCAGGCTAGCAGTTCTCAGGCATTTTCTTCTGTCAGTATTTTAGCAGACATTTTCTGTCAGTATTTTTTGCATTAGGGCCAGGTCACTTTTATGGCTGCTCCAATCACATGACAGAAGCTGGGAGGGTTTGCCTCTCAAGCACAGCAGGAGAAATGGGATGAGAGCAGCTTCTTGGTGCCATGGAGAGAATGGGTTATGCTGAGTCCTGCCTGGGCTCAAGGCTGGCCAAACTAAATTGTCTTTGGTCCCCTGGTGCTACCAGACACCAAGCAGAACCCCAAAGGAACCTCCCCATGTTCATCTTCATCATCTTCATCATCATCATCTTCATTTATTGCTGTCTTCTGGATCTCAGGGGAGTGGGGAGTACCTTTTATTAACATGTAGAGCTCTGTAGACTGCAATGGTTTCTATTGGTTGATTGGATATTTCTTATTTTTACAGTGCTTTCTTAAGCATTTCTCTGTATTTGTTACTTTCCAAAAAGCTGACTTTATGCTGGCTGGGTGGTGGAAGGATCTCATAATCTGATCATATGCAGCACAGAGAAGGAAACCCTGCCCAGTGCTTAGGCATTAAGGTAAAGCTGCTTGCCTGCTCTTTGGCTACTCTGCAAAGAGGAGCAGGATGAGTGTCTGTTGACCATCAGATAGCTGTGGTGAGAGATGGGACTCACCAGGAACAAAGCAGAGACACAGAGACTGTGGTTCTGACCACAGCTGGATCAGGGCCTTGGCCAGAATTCTGTCACCCAGCAGCATTGGGATCTGCTCCTGAAGGAGCCAAGAGCAGCCAAAGATTGATGCTGCAGCTGGGGGTTATGTCCAGAAGTGTTGAGGGTTTCCTTCAGGGGTGTTTGTTTATGTGTGAGGAAGAGGGGGAAGCTAAGGGTGTCTTGGCTCACCTGCAAAAAATCCTGTGGTCCTGTGTGTCAAAGTCCCTGGTCTGAATAACTCTGCACAGATGGGGTCTTCAAGAAGTGTAGAGAGGTGTTGGGATGGGAGAAGATGTTGGAATGGTTGATATGAGATGGAGAGGATCATTTCAGGGATGAAAGCACTGCCAAGGTGGAAGTTGCAGAGCCTCTGCCCCCCTGTGCTGTTCTTGGTGATACAGGTTTTGCACGAGCAGAAATGGGACTTAGCTCACCATGATGTTTCACAGCATGATAATAAACTGCAGTGTTCTGGAAAGAGATAGTTGCTATTTCTAAGGGGGCTGTTTTATTTTCGTAGATCACCACAGAGAATTAGCCATTGTGGAACTTGTCATCTCCTGCAGCTCTAAATGCTCCCAGTATAGTTTTGAATGTTTCTCTGGGAGCTGGTGGCACCAGAATAAATTCAAAGTCCTGTCACTGTCCTCAGTGACTGTCAGGGCAGAACCACTTCTACCCAGCTGTGGCCAACAACTTGGAGAAGAATTGCTTCTGGGGGTTGCCTCCAATGAGACCTGCAACACAGGCAGAAATGTGTCTGCAAAGCAGCTTGCTTCCTTCTCTCACTTGTTCCATGTTTATGGCTGTGTTTGCCTCCAAACTCTTCTGTCTTTTCAAAGAAAGGGGAAGTTCAGATATGGTCTTTCATCACCCCTCTGCATTTCTCCCTGATTTCATCATCTTGTCAGCACAGACCTCTACGTAGTCTACTAGAAACCGTGAGAGAGAATAGGAAGCACATGAATACACCCACCTGACTGGATTAGCAGGACACACACTGGCACAAACATGGTGAAGATCATCTTTCCTAGCTCCAAAATCCCTGTCCTTCAGGAGACCCTAAGCACAATGCATGACAAGGCACTCTTGTTAGCCCAGTGAAATGGCCACATACTGCAGACCGTGCCAGGATGTGCCCTACAGGGTCATGCCTCCAGGGCAGGAAGGGCAAGACTAAGGCGCATTCACCTTTTGCCTTTGCTTGTCTTGGCAGTAGAGTATAGAGTCTCAGTGGCTACCTGCATACTTTTGCTTGAGATTCCTTCTCCATTCATAAGATTTACTCTCTGAAGGAACACCTCTCCCTCACCATGAAGTGTACCTGCTTTTGCATGCTCTGGGTTGGTGTGAGGGCTTTTGAAAGCACGACTCCTTGTAATGTTCAAGGGTCTCAGAAACACACACAAAACATTCTTTTCCAAAGGTTTCATGTTTCTCCTAGTTTAGCTTTTGTTATTTTGGAAGTGGCAGTTCAGTGTTTCTCCATATATGAGGACTCGGAGACACAGGAAGGAAGCTGATAAATGGGAAAGAAAGGTATTTTAACAGGTGAATGTATCTATTCCTGTAATAAGGGAATGGAGTCCTGATTCTGATGGGCTGGCTTAGCACTGGCTGCAGCAGAGTAGTTTGGCAGGTTGGCAGAGCAGGAGGACATGCAGACCCATCCCCAGCACTGCTCTGCAGCTATGCAGGACAAAAGGGGAGGACTTGGTGCTCCCTGGATGCTGCTGGCATGGAAGAAAGGAAGGGGTTCAAGAGTGGGACTGAGACAGGGGTGGGAGACACAATCCTGATGTTTGGAGCCAGATGGTGAAGAAGTGCCAAGGAGCAGCCCCAACGTTGGAAACAAGTGCTTCAGGGCAGCACCTTTCACTTCAGCCTCCTTTCAGATCCACAGCCTTTGCTGTGTTTCTCATTTTGTTGGCTAATTTGCGTGTGAAGGAGAGAGGTCCCTTCATCACTGTGCATCTAATTCTGCAGTAATATATTGTCAGCCAAGGCAGCGTTCTCCTTGTTCAAGGTGAGGTTTGCCCTGTAAACCACAGACCCTCAGTCGAAATCTACCTGGGTGGTAGATCATACCCTGTGGACAAAGCAGCTGCTGCTCTCTGTGGACCTGGCAGTGCCCGTGAGGTACCTGGGTTCCCTGCTCCTGAATGAGTGGTACCTGAAGAAGGAGGGATGTTACTGCAAGAATATGATGCTGCAGGTGATTTTGACAGACTGCCTGACTGATGTGAGCACCTGGAGAACCATGATGGGAAGGAGCTGGTTTGGTGCAGCACCTGCAGAACACTGACAAGGAACACATGCTTGCCCCTTTCAGCATGGTCTCCCAGCACCCTCTCCATTCCTCTGCTCACTATTCTCCCTGCTTTCTCCACTTCCCCCATCCAGTTGCCCCTATCACAAAGTGACAAGGCTGGCTGGGGGCTGCAGTGTAAAGGATGGGGGAGTGGTTGTTTGATGTCGGTGTGTGGCAATGTGCAGAGAGGCAGCCCTAGTAATGAGAACAAGGGCTTCTGCACAGTAGATGGTACAGGCAGTGATGTCCCTCGCCACCTGGATCAGACTTCTCTTCTGGCCTTGCAACAGTCCTGGCCTGGTCCTCTGGGGCTCCCAGGGTGCAGTAATACACCATTGCAACCCTGTGCCAGGGCCAGGTGAGCCACATGACACTGTACCAGCGGTCTGCCACCACCAACAGCTGCCCCAGTGGGTCCAGTACCTCTTGGGACCCTCTAAAATCACTCATGATGAATGCAAACCCTCAGCCTGGAAGCAGATGATACCAGAAGATGTACTCATCTGACTGTATGTTGGAATGTGAGCAGGTTGATGTGCGAGGTGATGTGCTGGTCTCTGTTGATGGCTCCTGCTGCCCTTGGCCTCTGCCTACAGCTACTGACAAGAAAAGAGGAGGACAGGCCAAAGACCACCAGTGATCATTCAGCTCTGATGGTTCTTTTCCCAGAGAAATTCTCAGGAAAGCTGTCGGTGAGACAGAGTTGAGCCAGAATATACGGAGAAATGTACCCTGCTGCACCTGGGCTCTGCCTGCAGCCACTGCTGAGAAGAAAAGAAGAATAAAACTCAGAAAATCACTTTGCTCCAGCATAAAATGTCATTCAGCAGGAGAGGAGAGAAGAAAACAGTTCACAGATGAACATTTTTTTGTGAAGAAAGTATGGACCATTACCCTGGAATGCTTGACTTGTGTTGCAACTCATTATATACCTGGCAGTTCCTGGGGACATTGGTATCTTAATTGCCCTTTTCTTAATTGCCTACTCTGAATGCCCAAGGAGCCTGTTAGTGGTAATATAAACCTTTAGTGAAGATCTTGATGTGTGTCATTGGCAAGTGGAGAAAACACTGAGTGGGAGCTTCTGATGTGTTTGCACAAGGGAGCTAAGATTGCGTGAGACACCCACTAAGCTGAACATTCCTCTGGCGCAATGGGGATCACTTTACTGGTGGCACAGTAAAATCCTTTTGCTGTGTAATCCCTCATGTGAAGGACTGACAGCTGTCCCCTTGCCTTCAGGAGAATCAGCCTGACATGAGCTGGATGGGAATCTGTCTCCTCTGCAATGCATTTCTGAGACAATGCTGGCAGGCCTCTACAGACAGGTGTGAGGAGATGTGCCTGGCTCAGGCACTGACTCCCAGGAGGACCTGGGATTGTGCAGGGCTGGAAATCATTGACTGACAGTCCATGTCTGGATCATCTCCGCAGTCTGTTTCTCCTATAGATCCCAAGGCACAAGACAGAGGAGACAGGCTTGGGGATTATAAGAAATCTCTGGCATGCTTGAAAGATCTGTGGAGTTTCCACTGTGTCCTCCCTTCAAGCTCACAGGACAAACAAACATCTGTCTTCAATGGCAGAGGTAAAGTTGATCATGCCTTGGACATGGCAGGGCTGGATGTCCAAAAAAAGGTGAAAAGAACTCAGCATCCATGTCAAGAAGAGGACAGAAGCTGAGAGGAAGAGGTACAGCACTTAGGAGACAGCCTGTAGGGGTGGGGAAAAGCCCTGGGAAGGCAAGGCAGACCCATGGAGTGAAAAGAGAGTTCCCAAAGCTAAAGATGAAGAAAGGACAAAGGCAGATAAAAGTGCCCATGAAGAAGCTGAGATTGGAGTCTGAAGGATCAAAAACAGTTTGGTTGTGGTGTTATTGCGTTGTTTGTATTCACAGAAGATCTTCTGCAAAACTGGCTTCTGGTATGGAAGATGAGCCCTCAGGGACTGTGACAAAGAAGCAAAAAACTCTAGCCACTGACTCATGAGGTATGTTGGGTCAGTTGTTGGCAGGAACCTGACACAGCCTGGAAGGCTTGGCAGGAATGGCGGCAGTTTGCAGGGCTTGTGGGGGTTGTTCCTTCAGGTGTCTCTGATAGCTGGAGCCTTGGGGTGTCCTGAGAGGGCTTTGGGGCCAGACACAATGCAGCAGCCAGATGCAGGCAATGCAGGCAAGGAAAGGGGGAGGTGATAGAGGAGACGCGGGCATCAAGGAAAGAGTCCCAGGCATATGGCTGGGGCACATGGGTCAGCAAGACCAGTTGTCAGGGTGAGGACTTCCTCCAGCAAGGTGAGCACAGAGGGGAGAAAGGAAGGGAGAAGGGAGAGGGATGGAAGCTCTGCAGTGTTTGGGAGTCCCCTGAGGATGAACTCTGATCCCTGTGTATAATTTCCAGCCTCATCTGATTTGCAGGCCTCGGCAAAGCGGTAACAGGAGAGAAAAGCAAGAAAACAAAGGAGAAAACGAGAAAAGCCAAAGCTTGACTTAAATTGACACTGGCTAGTGTGGTATCAGACAACAAAAAAGGCTTTTTTTAAGTATGTCAACAGCAAGAGGAGGTCAAAGAAAAACATTGGACGGATACTTGATGATGATGGTAACATAAGTAAAGATGAGAAAAAGATGGAGACATTTAATGCTTTTTTTTTGCCTCAGATTTTAATAACGTTATGGTTTTGGCTGGGATACAGTTAAATTCTCTTCATGGAGGTTCACACAGTGCTGTGTTTTGGATTTTTTGATGAAGATAATGGTGATGTTTTCGGTTGCTGGGGAGCGGTGTTTGCACGGAGCCAAGGACTTTTCTGCTTCTTGTACTGCCCTGCCAACGAGGAGGCTAGGGGTGCACAAGAAGCTGGGAGGGGACAGGACCAGGACAGCTGACCCAAATTAACCAAAGGGAGATTCCATACCTTATGACATCATCCTGAACAGTAAAACTGGGGTGGCTGGCTGGGGCAAAGGGGCAGCCACTGCTCGGGAACAGACTGGGCATTGGTCAGCAGGTGGTGAGCAATTGCATTGTGCATCACTTGCTTTGTATATTTTTTTACAGTCATGATTATTATTATCATCATCATTATTTTCCCTTTCTTTTCTGTCCTATTAAACTGTCTTTATCTCAACCCATGAGCTTTTACTTTTTTTTTTTTTTTTTTTACATTTCTCTCCCCCATCCCACTGGGCTGGCGGGGGTAGAGTGAGCGAACGGCTGTGTGGTGCTGAGCTGCCTGCCGGGTTAAACCACAACAAATAATAATGATAGAGCTTGTGCTGCCTGGTCCTCTGAGTTGGAGGATGGTGACTGGGGGAGCAGTGACTTTCTATTTGTGGTCACTGAAATTGTAAGGTACCAGTTGTATCAGTTGAATGTTCATAAGTCCATGGAGCCTGATGGGATTCACCCCAGCATACTGAGGGTGTTAGCTGATGTTATAACTGGACCCCCTCAACAGTTTACTAAAAGTCTTAGGAGCCTGGAGAGGTCCCTGTTGACTGGCAGCCAGCCAATGTTACAGTGATCTACAAGAAGGGCACAAGAGAAGACCCAGGAAACTGCAGATCTATTAGTTTAACCTCAGTACCTGGAAAAATTACGTAGGAGATTATCCTGAGTGCTACAAAAAGACATTAAAAGAACAGAGCTATGATCAGACATAGTCAACATAGGTTCATGAACGAAAAGTCCTGCCTTAGTAATCTGATATCCCTCTATGATAAGATCACCTGCTTAGTGGATGAAGGGAAGGCAATGGGAGTTATTTTTCTGGATTTCAGTAAGGCTTTTGATACCATCCCTCACAGTATCCTTCTGGACAAATTGTCCAACTGCGAGAAGAACAGATTCACACAACGCTGGTTGAAGAACTGGCTCAGTGGTAGGGCTGAAAGGGTCATAGCGAATGGGGCTAGATCTGGCTTGCAGCCAGTCACCAGCGGTGTTAGAAACATAGAATCATAGAATGGTTGGGGTTGGGAGGGACCTTAAAGATCATCTAGTGCCAACCACCCTGACATGAGCAGGGTCACCTTCCTCTAGATCAGGTTCCCAAAGCCCCATTCAACCTGGCGTTGAACACTTCCAGGGAGGGAGTATAAACAACTTCTCTGGGCAACCAGTTCCAGTGCCTCTCCACCCTCCTAGTATAGAATTTCTTATGCATATCTAATCTATATCTACTGTCTTGAAGTTTAAAACCAATACCTCTTGTCCTATCACTACACTCCCTGATAAAGAGTCCCTCTCCAGCTTTCTTGTAGGCCCTCTTTAAGTACTGGAAGGCTGCTATAAGGTCTCCCTGGAGCCTTCTCTTCTCCAGGCTAAAAAACCCCAACTATCTTAGCCTCTCTTCACAGGAGACATGCTCCAACTTTCTGATCATCCTCATGGCCCTCCTCTGGAGTTGATCCAACAGGTCCATGTCCTTCTTGTGGTGGGGGCCTCAGAGCTGAACGCAATACTCCAGGTTGGGCCTCACAAGAACAGAGTAGAGGGGGAGAATTGCCTCCCTCGACCTACTGGCCACGCTTCTTTTGATGCAGCCCAGGATGCGGTTGGCTTTCTGGGCTGCAAGTGCACGTTGCTGGCTCATGTTGAATTTCTCATCAACCAACACCCCCAAGTCCTTCTCCTCAAGGCTGTTCTCATTCCATTCTCTACCCAGCCTGTATTTGTGCTTGGGATTTCCCCGACCCAGGTGCAGGACCTTGCGCTTGGCCTTGTTGAACTTCATGAGGTTGACATGGGCCAACATCTCAAGGCTGTCAAGGTCTCTGTGGATGTCATCCCTTCCCTCCAGCATGTTGACCACACCACACAGCTTGGTGTAATCAGCAGTCTTGATGAGGGTGCACTTGATCCCACTCTCCATGTCTCCAACGAAGATGTTAAACAGCACCAGTCTGAATACCGACCCCTGAGGAATGCCGTTTGTCACTGGTCTCCACTTGCACATCAAGCCGTTGATGGCAACTGTTTGAACATGACCATCCATCCAATTTCTTATTCACTGAGTGGTCCATACATCAAATCCACTTCTCTTCAATTTAGAGGCAAAGATGTTGTGTGGGACAGTGTTAGATGCTTTGCACAAGTCCAGGTAGATGACATCAGTTGCTCTTCCCTTATTGACCAACA